>JAACJT020003233.1:0-10280 GCA_009936485.2 Gymnarchus niloticus | reverse complement strand
GACCCTTATTGCACATGGAGTAGAATTAAAGGTAGGAGAAAATTAAGTGGCATTCAGTGCTCTGATGGCAACAGGGTTGAGTACCCCCACTGTGTGTGGGGGTACTCAACAAGGCACAGTGCAGTCCTGATAAGGTTAGGTGAGCATAGCTGTCAACACATCTCTCTCATTTCTAACATACACCCTTTGTAGGGAAATGTGTATTTTTCATTGTCAGAAATCCCTACACAGGAAAGCAGCAGTGGACGCGTAATACGTATGAATTTTAAAGCCCAAAACTTATCAGCCATATTTTGACACAGCTGAATCGCTCACTGGCCTCCTTTCTTCCATTATTTGCTTTCGCTCTTTCATTTTTGCCATGGCTTAATCAAAACGTCCTTTGAGAAGCCAGAGCTCCGGGTTACCAGACGGCCACCGAGATGCACGAAGGGCCGTCAGACGGCAGCAGAGCGGAGGCGGCGCTGATGCGCCGCACATCTGGCAACCTCGGGGCAGTCCCAGCCTTTCTTGGCAACCTCAGCTGGATTTGTTCTGGGCTGTAAAAAGGTCCAACAGCAGTAAACCAGCGTGGGTGCAAACTACCCGCCCACAGCTTTATAAAAGTTTTTTTCGGGACTCGGAGACGTTTTTCCCCGGCTTGCTTTTGTCTGCTTATAAAAGAGGAATGCGATGGCTGCGCAGAACAGCCAGGATTATTTCAGGTCCTCCAGTAATGAGTCGTCCTCATACATCATGGTTCCCACGAAGAGGCGCAGTGATGCGCCGTCCAAGCTCAGCATCGCCATGGTCCTGATTGTGGTGGTGGTCCTGCAGGTGGCCTCCACCACAGGCATCTTCCTCTACCTGAACATGTCCATCTCTCAGGTAAGATGACAGGCACCTCTGCCTTAAAGTGTCTGACTCCAGACCCATCTGACTCCATCTCCAGACTCCATTATAATTATCATTATTACAGCTTTTAATTTTATTCTTTATTTTTTTACCTACAGCGACAATATTGTCTGCATTTATTAAGCACACATCAGCAAGCTGAGGTGGTAAACGCATGGCTATCAGGGGCTTCATTTCTAACTGCTGTCATGTAATCAAAGCTGGAAGTCCCATCACATATTGAAGTGATTTCCCTTTTAGCTTCTTGTATCCTAATGACCTCGGCCTGTTTCCTGTGGTCTCTTTTCTGTCTTAAAATACAAATCTGCCCTATGAAACACCACATGACTTATGAATGCCTGTAACCCCGTCGAGCCTCCAAAACCGAGTCAAAATCGAACCTGGAGCGCTTTAACTGGAGGTATCTGGCCGGAGTGCATATTAATATTTCTACATTTCCATTTCTTTTCATCAGCAAATGTAAGGTGCCATGGGATGAATTCCCACTTTGTACTTTCCTATGAGTAAAGCAGTGTTTTTATTGAACGATTTAGGTTATCCAGCATAAAGATGACGTTATGATAACTGCATTAAAAAGAGAAAAAAAAAACAAAACAAGCAGAGATAATTAAATATACTCACATACAATGCATTGGATTTATTGTATCATAAATTAATACAATTACACAAACTTTAACACTCTATAGAAAATAGGCCAGTTAAATCATGTAATGTAATCTTTCAGTTATTGTATGTTGAAGTAATAATTCAAAAGTTAAAGGTATTCTGAAAGGTTAAAACACATTAGACTGGAAATAGCAGCATAAATCTTAAATCATCTGAATCGAGGCACATAGGTTAATCAGTCAGTTCCAATGTAAAGCATCCGGGGTAAAGAGCTTTTCACTGAATATCCAATGCAATAAAAATAAATATTTGACATTATTCTTTTCCTCAGCTGACTGTCCCTTTTGTGTAGTTTCCTCTAAGGAAAAATCTAAAACCTTCAACGTGATTTTTTAGTCTGACGTGGTAAGATTTGAAGCGAATCAAAAGTCCCTATAAATAAGTCAAAAGGGCCAGCGTAGGGACTGGCAGGCTGTCAGCATCCACGGAAAACAAGCTTACAGTTGTGCTTGAAGTGCATTCTGGGAGAAACTGCATTGTTTAACTGTCTCCGTGGCGATGGCATCCACATCACTCCGTAATAGCACACATAATGATGGTCAGTGTGTGCAGAATTGTTTATGCTACCGTGAACCTAGGGTGTGTAGACCTCCCAAGGCGATCCAAGAGTCCAAAAATCACAAGGCTCATTCTTCACCACATGGTACACTGGAGCCCCTGATTGTAGCCAAGATGTTTTTTAATACTCAGTCCTCATTGTGCAGCGCAGCAGCATGGTGTAGAAGAAAGTCTAGGGGTCTCATACCTTGTTTCTCCTCAACACAGGCTGTTTTATGAGGTTATGCGTTTATGAAACTGGCACACAGGTGGAAGATTAATGATGAGTACACCCTGGGAGCCTCAATGATGTTGTGTTTGCCATGTCTGGCATCCAGCACTCTTGTTAAAACTGAAGCACAGTGAAGGACCCACATGATGTTTGACACCATGCACTCTGTCAACTGACCTACCCATCATCTTATGCTTGTCTTATATAATGAGGTTATCAAAGCCTATATTTGTAACTAAAATGACAAGTTGATGAATGTATCTCTTTGGAAGAAGTATGTGGTTTTTCACAGCAAAAGGCGTGGTAGTTGCTTTCATCCTCAAGCAACACCTGCCAAAAGAAAATGTTAAATCCCAAAGCATAAGTCAGAGGGTAGGATTCTGACCCCGTAAACAGAACAAAGCCAAGACTGGGGAGAACTGAGTGGGTTAACTGGACAAGGGGCTAGTCGGGGGGATCCACCCCAGCCGTGGTGCAAGAGCAGGCTAATGGACTCTGCGGCCCTGCTCTGTAAACAGACTCTAGCTTAGCATAAATATCCAGCACAGTGCTACGGCAAGAACTGGCATTGTCCAATGGCGGACCCGGTCCGAGTTCTTAGTCAGACTGGCAAGCTAATGATACACTCGACCTATGATTGTAACAACAAGTTTAGCCAGTAAGAGATTTTGCTTGCAGATTTAACAGAATAGACTTTTCAATGACTGACTTGGGTAACATCGTGATTACCTAATATCCGCCTTGGAGGACGGCCTGGGACATGCCATCCCGAGGTGTGCATGCTTCCTGTTGGTTCACGGTTGGTTCTGGAAGGAAGGGAAGCCCTTGTCTGTTCTGGAAATGACCACATTAGGTGACGAGTAACAAACCAGGAGCAGGAAAACACAAGTTTCCCCGGAAAGAAACGTTATCCAAACATGCGGTCTTTACCAACGGGCTATCATCAATCCATTGTAAATGAAGGCAGTGATTCAGTGTGGCTGTAAGAATCAAGTTCATTTAAGGTGCCCCAGTCCAGCCGTGTGGCTCACTCTGCCTAAGGGTCAGCAGCAGAAGTGGATTAAGAAGTTTGAAAGCAGCTTCAGTGAGTCACAAAAGCAATGTGTGGGATCCAGGAAGGATCTCCAGTCGGCAAGTCTGACCACATCCCTTCACGAAGGTCATGTGAGGACCAGCAAACAGCAATTTATGGGCTCATGGAGGGAAATAAAGGGTCTGACTCTGTGTGGAAAGAGACATCCTCTGCAGGTAGCCTGTAGTCTTCACAACCCTCCCCCCCAGCAAGTTAATCTTCACCTGTGTGTATAGGTGTGCTTAGAACCTGACACTGAACTCTGTGCTGTCATTCCGTTTTGCCTCTTAACTTCCAGGAATCCAAAGCACTACCATGAAGCAGGGCGTTCACTGTCCTCTGCGAGCTGTCGATCAGACGCCGTCGTACTTCTCTTCTCTTCTCTCTCAGACTGCCTCCTGCCCGTTCTTCTCGAGTCATCTTTCCCTGCCTGTCTCCCTCTATTCTTCCCTCACTTTCTTTGAACTGAGCCTTCGTTGGGTAGATCAGACGCCAGAGAAGGTAACCTAGGAAAATTGTTTGAACTTCCCTGTCTTTGTCTCTGGCCATTCAGAAAGCAGGAAGTCTGCATTTACACTCCTGTTTATTTCTACGTCCACCCCCATCCACATGAATCCTCAAACAGCTCATGAAAAAGCAGTCGTTTTTTTTTCGGAACAACTGACAAAACAGGCCAGACAGGCACGGCGAGCATCCGGGGGCTGCAAGGGGTAGGAAGGGGGTTAGAGGGTGCAGGGTAACATCTCTGTTGCTATAATTTGGTGTTACTTTAATGCTGTATGCATGCCTTTCATTTGAATCAATAACACCATTGTTTTCTACTAGCTGGGAAAAAATAAAATGCACAGCTAAGAAGGCGGATAAATCAGGTCTGACAGTGAGGGGCCTGCCACAACGCCTCAGAGTAGGCAGGACACGGGGGGATAAGGCTGACTCAGTCGTGAAAAGATTTACTTGGAATTGGAAGCAAAATCTTCACCATCTAAAAAAAAAACAACGAGGGGAGAGACGGAATTTTAAAAGAGCGGAGAGGAGATGATTTCATTTTCTTTCTTGCCATTTATTTAATAGGAATTTTAATCATATAAATTTATCACATTTGTCCTCCAAATTATGGTCTGAAACATCGTCACCTTTGTCATGACAAAGCGTACAGGAGTAAGTATATCTTAGGCTGAATGTCCCTGGTCGCAAATGACCAGGAAATCAGCATGTGTTAACTTTAAATTTATTACTTGCTAGCAAAGGGAGGGTCACACGCTCCCTGGACCTTCCTCCCATGTGGACACGAGTGGGACACACCGGTGACCGATAGTGTGTAATATCTGGACCCGGTTTCCATTTGGATGCCAGATTTATGTAGAAATGGGAAGAGCTGTCCATGAAAGCCACACACACACACACACACACACACACACACACACACGCGCAGACGCTGCCTAGCCCTGCCCCCACGCCACATGTGTGTAATTTAGAACATTCAAAGGCTGTGGGGGGTGAAGGAACATATTCCCCACCACCCCCCTCCGTCTGTGCAGCTTTTCACAGTCACACACGCACGCACGCTCGTGACCTCAGGGCTTTCGGCCAGCTCTCTCCCGGGGCGGCTTGTCTTACAGAGGGGCCTCATTAGCATGCGGCACACTCCCCCCTACGGCCGTGCCAACGCCACCTATCGCTCCCCCCTCTGTCCCAGGACCTTTTCCCTTAGACAGATCACTCGCAGAGGAGTGGAATTTGAGAGTGCAGGCCCACTGAGGGAGGATGGTTGGCCTACTCACCCCCACCCCCCGCCCCATGATTGACAGGTGAAGAGCCAGGGGATGGAGGAGGAGCTCCGCTGCCTGGGTCTGCTCAACGCGCTGGATAAGGACCAAGAGGTGCCCCTTGATCTGGCTCCACTGCTGGGCGAGCCGTGTGTTAGGCTGGCTGAAGGGATCCGGGCCTACATCTCCAAGGTGGGTCCTTCCCCCACATGCACACACAACCAAGCCAAAACTGACTTCAGCTCCAACTCCTCCTTCTCATCCTCACGCGAAGCTTTGTGGTGATGTAAAAGCATTTGGTTTTATTTAATGGCCCGAATTACAGTTTTCCCAATGCATGTAACAAATAATTAATGTCAGATGGATCCAGAGGTCGGTAACTTATCCAAGAAGAACAAGCAGAAGTAATCGTCCAGTCGGTGCACTCCCCCATTTCCCTACCCACTTTCCAATGGCCAGTCAGACAGGGGGCTGTCCAATTCCTCCTGTTACCGGAGTTCACAGAAGCCGGTGAACTTCCGCCAGTCTTCCCCTCTCTTCATTAGTCAGTCAGACCTTTGCCAGTCTCTGTAGGGGTTTTGCCAGGTGTTCGGGACAGGGAAGGTTGGCTTCCAAATAGTGGGTGCCCGTTCTGCACCCAATGGCTCGGTCCAGGTCGTGCTGAAGCCTGTTTGGTGTTTGGTGCACCAGGCAGCACGCAGAAACACCGTGTGGAGCTTTTCTTCACACGCTTCCAGAAGCATCTCCTGGCACGTTTGGAGAAGAGAAGGATCAACGTTTTAACAGTTTATCAAGGCCCCTCCTTTCGAAGTTACTCACCAAGCTGGGAGTCTTTCCCAGCTTCAGTGCTGCCTCTTCTTCACAGCCTTGGCTGCATTGCTGCAGTCCCTGGACAGAACAGATGTGCTGACTGGGCATCCAGAGATGCTCAGGCATCCCATCCAGCTCCACCCCCGGTGCCTCTGTCTCACCCCTCACCCCGGTGATGTCTTTTCTCTCAATATGACCCTCCCACCCAAATGCCCCACACCACTCACCATCCGCCAATTTCTCCACAGCCACGGAACGACCCCGTGCCTGGCAGCGTCACTGGCAAGTCCTTCAGCATTAATTGTCTGAAGCTGCTTTCCATTACCGGGGTGGGGGTGGGGCGGCCCCATTTCCCCCCCCTAATCTGAAACACATGCGCTGTTTCTGAATAGAGACAATCACAAAGCCCTGGAATGGCCAAGCTAAGTGAGCAATCGGCCACGTGAAAAAAACAGTCGTGGACGAGCTGCTCTCGTCACGCGAGGAAGACCAGATGGAAACCATTAAGGAGAGACTCCTTACATTACTCTTACTGCTGAGTTTTGTCCCTCAGGTCCCTGCACACGTCTCTCCCGCCTCCTCGGGGCAGAAGTGCAGGTGGGGTGAGACTTGGTTTGTTCGTGTACTGTCTGTGGTCCAGGTGTCAAGGAGCTGTGCTTTACAGCCTGCAGCTCCTAGTCCCTGTCGGAACGCTAGCCTCAGGAATGCTGTGCTGAGGGAACCTGTTTGCTCAGGGCAAGACAGCCTCGGAGGAAAGCTAGCAAGTGTCCCCAAGGCGCGGGCCGTCCTGTGCCCAGAGCCACATCACTGGGCTTTGCCTGTGCTGGAAGCTGTGTTGGTTGCTGTGCTGGGGCTCCGACAGGGCTTCACCTGCAGCTTCATTTATATTGAAGCTGTGCTGGGGCTCCGACAGGGCTTCAGCTGCATTTATATTGAAGTTGTGTTGGGGCTCCGTCAGGGCTTCAGCTGCATTTGTATTGAAGCTGTGTTGGGGCTCCGACAGGGCTTCAGCTTCATTTATATTGAAGCTGTTTTGGGGCTCCGTCAGGGCTTCAGCTTCATTTATATTGAAGCTGTGTTGGGGCTCCGACAGGGCTTCAGCTGCATTTATATTGAAGCTGTGTTGGGGCTCCAACAGGGCTTCAGCTTCATTTATACTGAAGCCGTGTTGGAGCTTATGCCAGAATCACTTCAGGTCTGGGTCAGGCTGGTGTTGGTTTCCTGGAACGGGGCGTGCCCACGTAAGTGCCGCTGGCACGGTCTTCTCTCCGGCGTTCCAAGAATGGGAATGTGGCAGTGAGATCACACCCTGGAGGAGAACTGAATCCTCAGAGCGATTTCTCGTCAGCACAATGGTGACATTCACATCTCCTCCCACCTAAACTCTTTGCTGGGACTTCTCCGGACGGTCAGTGTCCACAACAATGGGGAGACAGAGGATGCAGTTTAACACTGGGCTCCTGGCTGTAGACCCTCAGCTTTTCCAGAGCTGGAAACACATCCTGATCTTATAAATGCAAACATCTTTACACCCTTGGTAACGGTACTCGTCAGCTATCCTAGTGAGCATCACACTGACAGACGTGGTACCACATAATACCATTACACCCAACAGACCATTGTTCCTGTACTAGCTCAGTCCAATGGGAATGTGCCAAGCCAGTTCAATAAGACAGTGGTCCAGTAACAGCCCAGTTCATTGGGGCTTTTGAGCCCAGTATAATGAGACAGTGACTATTCAGTTAGGAAACAGAAACCCAGTAGCAAAGCAGCATGACGTTCATAGCTATGGGTATCGAAAATGGTTATTGGTGAAGTGACCTCTGGCCATGGTACCACACAGCCCTAAGTTTCACTGCCCACACATTTCTGTCTCCCCAGGGTGAATCTTAATGTTTGGTCATAGTTACCTGATACCTGGGAGAGACACCCTGTCCAAATGGTATTTCAGGCACTCCTTTGCAGGCTCCACCCTTGATGTGTATAATCTCTTATCCTATCAGGCAGCCTACCATTGTGTACCTAAACAGCCTGATTTGATGTTGCAGGTGACCGAGAGTGTCATTTCAAAGCACACGCTACAAGGTGAGAGTCCGCCGTTCTTTTCCATCACACCCCACCTCCCTGACGAGGTGCTGTTTCTCGCCCCCCCCAGCCTAAATGCTTGCTGCTACCGTGGGGGATTTGACATTCCCACGTTTTTGAATACCCTGCGTCTCCTCAGGAAAGGGCGTGTGTCGCATTACTGAGTTTCTGCCTGCCAAAAGAGCAGGTGAAGTGACTTCAGTTCAAAGTCTAATAAGGAAGGAGAACGTCACACCTGTTTCTCACGGGACCGCCACGCTTTTTGTCCTCTGCTCTTTCTCTTTGTATCGCTCTTATTCTTTCAGTCTCAGGTATTTTCTAATTCTCTTTCTCTCTGTCAGTCCTTCTTTCTACTTTCACAGTCTCTCTATTACCGAGTCCCGTAGGAGTGCTGCTGTCACGCTAATCACATAATGTACCCTGGTAATTGTGAGCACAGATAAGCACTTGCTATTTTCAAAAGTGGTTTTGGCATGCACACGTGCACGCACCTCGTATCTGTTGTTGGCATGGTGTTTACTGCCATTTTCATGTTTGTGTTTAGAGGCGAGAAACCTGCCTCGCACGTCGTTTAATGTGACGGGGTCAAAGTTCGTCACCACGGCGATTCAGAGGCCTTCGGCTCACCTCACACTCCAGGACGGCGGTTTACAGGGTAAAGGACAGAGTGTTTTTACATGTGCGTGTCTGTGAGGAAATGTGGCAGAAAAACAATTTTGGATATCTGTTCCTTAAGGCACAGCTTGCTTGTTACAGTGAAAGGCATGTGTGTGCGTGTGTGTGAGTGTGTGTGAGTGTGTGTATGATTTAAAAGGAAAAATTGTGCAAAGAGAGATTTGTGTGAGTGCATGACAGAGAAGGAAACAAAGTTCCTGTGTCTGTATGTATGCAAGTTACACGGAGAGGTGTGCGTGTGTGTGTGCGCGTGCGTGTCTGTGTGTGTGCGCATGTGAGTGTGTGTGCGTGTGTGTGAGTGTGTGTGCGTGCGTGCGTGCGCGTGCGTGTGTGAGTGTGTGTGTGTGTGAGTGTGTGTGCGTGTGTGTGTGCGTGTGTGCGTGTGTGAGTGTGTGTGCTGTCTCATAAGGAAGCTGGGCAGAGAGAAAACATTGTATCTGAGATTCTCTGTCATGAGTCAGAGGATCGTGAGGATTATGGAAATCACTGTGCTTTCATGACAGCTGGACAAACGGATTTTTGGGATCGAATTTGGTTACCAAGCACACATCAAGCTGAAGGATCACACCGAAACTGGCTTTGATGAGAGGTGCAATGCCGACAGAATGGGCAGACAGGCATTTGTTGATGAGGGACAGACATAATCGCTGAACCAGGAGCGATACTGGAGCTAACCAAGGGTTGGGTCCCCTGTTCTGCTGGAATGTTTCAGTGAATATTCCTGCTTCTGCGAACTGAGCTTCATAGTGAGAATTCTGCAGCAAGACCCATACAGGCATCTGCTCATCGTCTATTTTTCTCGCTAGGACCTTTAGGATTGGCTCAAGAGAACCAGATGGCCTGCTGTTGTCTAGAACGAGTTTCAGCTAAGGAATGTGAGACTGTTTATTTAGCTAACCCTCCATCTCCTTGGTCCTCCCTTCATTTCTTCTGTTTCCTCAGGGTCCAATCTCCAAATCCCGAACCCCCAAGCAGACCTGCATCAGTCCTGCCGCAACCCAGTGTACTCCTGGGGGAATAGGAGCTTCGGGTCCCACCTCCACAACATGAGCCTGGTGAATGGACGGCTGCGTGTGCCCCAGGACGGCCGCTATTACCTGTACTCCCAGGTGTACTTTCGCTACCCGACTCCTGGCGAGGGCGACCAGGGTGCCAGCAGCCACCAGCTTGTCCAGTGCATCTATAAGAAGACATCATACGTGCGGCCCATTCTGCTGCTGAAGGGCGTTGGCACCAAATGCTGGGCTCCCGATGCAGAGTATGCGCTGCACTCCGTCCACCAGGGGGGGCTCTTTGAGCTGCGTGCGGGCGATGAGGTCTTCGTGTCTGTCTCCTCCCCCACCATGGTGCACGCTGATGACTCCTCCAGCTACTTTGGGGGATTCCGCCTCGACCTTTGAACCTCGGTGGGGGGCTGGGGGGGGGGGGGGGCCCCCCGTCGACCGGGCGGTTGGCTGTCCTTTTCTCGGTGTGGGAAATCCCCCTTTTTCTTCTTTTTCCCCCCAACCCGTAGTTGGGTTTATTTGGGCGTACTCTCTGGCCC
>JAACJT020003231.1:0-10284 GCA_009936485.2 Gymnarchus niloticus | reverse complement strand
CCTCCTCCCCCCCCCACCCCACCCCACCAGCAGGCACTCTCCCCTCCCCCCCCCCGCCCCCCCCCCCCCCCCAAAAAAAAAGGCACCCTTCGCACAGTAGTCCTGCCGATCAACGGCCAGGAGGGAACCGTGTGGAACTGAAGGCCTTGTTCTCCTTTTTGTTCATTCTTTCAGATCTTCTTCTTACTTTTGTTATGAGGGAGCGCCCTGGCGTGGAGTGAAAGGGGTTTTGGGTGACAGTAAGAGGAAGAGAGTTCAGGGGTGGGGTGGCTGCAGTGGGACTTACAGTAACTGCATTAGGACTTGGTGACCACCCCCTCCCTCCAGAAGAGGATCCCAGAGAGGAGAGTGCACTGTGACATCATAGTTTCAAGGGCATAAACTCAAGAATTGAACTCATTCTTACTCAAGAGGTAGTGTACATTTCATAGATCTGGGTCTGTATCTGTAGTACTGGCGATCTCTGCTTTAACCACCAGATCTCCTTTAAATCTATTCAAGTATAACTGGTGCCACCAGGATTTGTCATGAGTTTAAAATTCTGGCCAAATTCACAGGCAGTGTCGAAATATTCATTCTGACAACAAACAAAGTGAAATGTATTGAAGTTTTCAAGCTAATGTTAATCTTGCATTGCTGCACTGTAAGATTCTCCAACAAAGACAGAAGTTTGCAAAAATTATCAAGGGGCAGGTGCTACCTCATTTAGTCTACAAATTCTGAAAATCAATATTCACCAGAACCAGAACAAGTTTGTTTGGTTCCTGCCAAGGTTTCTTCCTTCTGAGGGAGTTTCTCCTTGCCACTGTTGCCTTTGGCTTACTCTCTGGGGACCCTGGGCCCGGGACTATATAAAGCGCTTTGTGACAGTGCTTCTTGTTAAAGGCGCAATATAAATAAAATTGAATTGAATTGAACCTGGAGCTCAGCTGGACATGGCCAGAGAACACAGATAATGAAGAATACAGTTTATGACCATAGGGTGAAGGCTGGAGGAACACTGTGGGGAGAAGGTGGATGATAGCGATGACCAGGACACAGCGTGGGTAGAACACGTTCTGTCACTGGTGCCGGCTCAGTGGGATAGATGCTGGGGAGTACTGAGCCTCCTAGCTTACCAGCTCACAGTCAAACAATTATCCAGGTTTACAGTCATGCAAACATGTGTGTTCTTTTTTCTGGTCCCAAGTATGTGTGAATAGAACACTGAAGTGTTTATACACCTACATGTGGATTGGCTATTTTCTACAGTCTTGGTCTTCAGCCAAAATACTTCCAAAGTAAAACTAGTCAGACTTCAGTAATTTTAGGTCACTGAAAATGAAAATGCTGCTTAAAATTGTTGATTGGCTCTCATTTTCAATATGTAAAACAAGGTAATTTAATACTGTATAATCCAAAGCATGGGAATGTGATAGGTTAAACCAGAAACTAACAAACTGCTTATATATATGTATTTTAAAAATAAACCTATGTATAGGTTTGTTTTTTAAGACAAAACCATAGGAAATTACATTGCAGACACTGAATGTCCCTTTGTGGACACAAAGGGAGACAGATATCCTGGGCTTTCAGTGAAACAAAAATGAGAAGAGCTGTAATTGTAACAAAATACATCTTAGATACCATTTAGTCCTTGGAGATCATTGCTGGATAGTGACAAGACATATCTAGTTTAATACAAAAATTAAGAAACACTGAGTGGATAATGAAGGACTGATGTATATAATTTGAAAATACTGTAAGTATTCAATTCAATTTTATTTATACGTATGTTCTGGCATTTGTTAAAAAATCCATTTGAACAAATTTAGCTAAATTTTATTTACATTTAAAAAAATTCTTTTGTTAATGTAAGTACTAAAATAAAATTATGTACAGCAACAAAGAAAACTATTATTTAAACTCTGCTACAAAATATATATGAGTAAAGTACTTAAGCTTAAATATCTCAAAAAGTGATGGCCAATCAATTGTTTTAATGGGCCTTTTTGTATTTAGCACATGAATGTCGATGAAGAATAGTAGAGTTTATCTCGAGGAGCAGACGACTTCTGGAAAACTGTAGAACAGTGTGATCAAGGATCTGGATTAAAAGAAAGCAAGCAGGCTGTTGCATTAGCACTGAGATCTGCACAAGCATCGAAAGGAAAAGTGGAAAGACGTAACAGGTGGTGGTCTAATTTCTGTAGAGCACTCGGATATATACTGCCATGTGACTCAGCTTCCAGAAGATCTGTTGTTTTGTATCCTTTAGCTGGGAACATTTGTTTTGGGAAAATATCTTTCTCATGAATGGGCAAAACTGGAATTTTGCGAGATGGTTTGGACCATGTGGTCTTCAGCTATAATTAGCTAAAAATGAAACAAAAGGTTTCCATAGGACGTGAGCGCACCTGAGCAGTCAAAGACACAAATCACCAAATGAAAGCCTATAAATCTAAGGAATCAGCTATCATACAGCTGCCTGGGATGTGGAGGGACAGTCCTTCTGAGACTGGGGGAGGAAAATGTAAATGTTTCCCTCAGACGGTTGACAGAAGGACCACAGCCCTCCCAGGGGAGGCTCTGAACTGTGCTATGGACCCTAATTTCAGCCTTTCAAAATGACATCTGAGCACAAAATGAAGGCTCTGCTGCCATACAACATGTTGTCTCAGACAGTCTAATGGCTCTAGACCTGGACATTCTATCAAGCACTCATGTCCTGGAGAAAACACTTCTTTAGAATTGCAGGAGATACCCATCAACATCAATGGTCAACACCAGGAGCCATTTAGGTAGTTTTCAATGAAAATGGGTATGGAGTTTGCATGCTCTTTCTGTGCACTTTGGTCCCCCACATTGCCAAAAGATGTCTTACATGGAATTGTACCTCCAAAATTCTCAGTTTGCGAGTATGTGCCAATTTTGTCAATTGGGCCAAATAACAATAACATGAAAAAGAACAACAGTAATAATAATACATTGTGTATACATATAATTTATTTATTTACATATTCTAAGCAAAATACAAGCAAACTGATTTTGTGAAAGTGAATTAATATGTCCGTAGGTCGGATAAGTGTATATAATTCACTGAATAATACTTGAAAGCGACTGCTGGTTGAACGACAGAAGGTAGCAAAATGCTTCCCTTCTCTTCTCAGAAGTGCTACATTGAAACATTCCCCAAAAAATCCTGTCACCTTCACCATACTGTCCAGTAAAAATGGCGTTCCCTGGTTGACGCATTGTATGGCCTTTGCATGATTTATCTTTTGCTGTTTAGATAAAACGGTTTCATCAGTTAAAGAACCATTTTGTCGTCATGATTCCTAAATCCCAAGAGGGGTGTTCTACATACCTTAGATGACCTTCCAGCTTCATAGAACAGAAAGTTCTTTGCTTTGCACCTTCCTGTAACCCAGATTTTAAGTTCTCGTAATATGCTCTCATTTATAATTTGTTACAAAAAAAAGGCCTGGAGCTCCTAAAAAGTGGCCATTTGATTCATGGATATATCTCTGATCTTACCAAGGTCTCAATGGTGCCATATGCCTTCCACTGCTGAATGATGTTCTTGACAGTATTTCAAGGGATGTTTAATCCCTTTAAAATCTTTTGTTATACAAATTTCCTCATCTGTGACCTTTTGCAATTTTATTCCAGAGATCTTCTGAAACTTCCCCTTAACCAGTTGTTGAGCTGCATTTGAGATTTGGCTCATTGTAAGAAACATTTCGTATTGCAGAGGTGTACACATATTCAATTCAATTCAATTTATTTTTATAGTGCCTTTCACAATACAGGTCTCCAAGGGACTTAACATGAGAGCATAAGGCAATTATAACATATATTGATAAAAAATTAAAAAGGTCAGAAGACAATGGAGGAGAGGAACCAAAAACTCTGGGGTCCAAGATCAACTGGCTGCTCAACCACCTTGGACATGCTATCATAATAGAGTGCATGAAAAGATATATTATTGTTGTAGGTCTCATCATCTGCAAGCCCATAATTCATACTGATCCTTGTAGGATCTTCTTGTTTATACGAGATGATGGCATTGACAATGCTGGATCTGTGTAACTAATACCAAATCCAACTTGGATGGTGTCCAGCATCCGGACATGTGAGGAGGCAAAGAGAGCATTGATGATCAGAATGGATGTCTCTAACTTGCTGGCAAACACAGTGGACCATACAGGCGTGTACTGCAGCACCCACGGCGATAATTAAAGTCTGTTATGTTCTAAGGTGCGTGTAAGATAGACTAAAGTAGTAGGTCTTCAGTCTCTACTTAAGGACTGAAACTGACTTGGCATCCTAGACATAGGATGGAAGGTTGTTCCATCATGTAGGGGTTCTAAAACCAAAGCCTTAATCATCAACAATAAATTAATCTATATGCAGGATAAGAAAGAGACCTGAATTCTGTGATCTACTTGAATGGTATGAACTATATGAATCAGTTCATTTAAGTACGCTAGTATTTGACCTTAAAGTACTTTATATGTACGAAGAGGAACGTTAAGGTCAGTCCAATACCTGCCCTGAAGCTAGTGGAGATGACAAAGAACTGGGGCAATATGCTCAATCTTTCTGCTGCTGCATTTTGAATATGCTGTAAGGTGTTTAATGTGTGGCTGTACGTACCAAAAGGTAGAACATTACAGAAATCTAGCCTACTATACAAAAATCCATGCATTAGTTTCTCAGAATCTTTAATAATGATTAGCAAAATTCCACAACTATAAGAAGCGTTCCATTGATACCGTGTCAACATGTGATTTGAATGACAGGCTGGTGTCTAAATTGAAGCTCCTATTACGGGATGAACATTTAGGCCCTCAAGAGTTAAATGCAGAAATACAGCAGTCCTGTTTGTACTTTTGCCTCCAAAATGCAAGAACCTTAGTTTTTTCCATATTAAATGAAGAAAAGTTTTCACGTCTTCTAGTCTTCACTTCATTAAAACAGTAGGTTACAGTGACACTAGATGAGCTGTCATTAGGTGTAGTGTAATAGATTTTCATGTGGTCTCTGTAAAAGTGTGATGTCATGTTGTGAGTTCCCTCTGGGTTGGCATAGGGTTGTGTAGCACAGAAATGTCTGCTGGGTAGTTATAGTTGCACTAGCTTGGGAGTCTGATGTGTTTTTTAGTTATCCCTTGAGTAGTAAACTTTGTGAAATTAGATGAACCCGAAGAGTCCGGTTGTAGTAACTGAAATGTAGATTTTGGTGTCATCAGCATAGAGTGAAGGTTAACATTATGATTTCTTATTTTATTTTCCAGTGGTAGCATGTAAAGGGTGAACAACACAGGTCCAAGTACTGACCCCTGCTGTACTCCAAATTTGACTGGTGATATTGACGAAGCTGTAGATATCTGAACATAGTGCAAGTGATTAAAATAAATACAGTAGATGGAGTAAGTCAAACAAAAAAGAGCACTGTCATATTGCTGTTAATATATCATTCAAGTCTTTTTAAAGCAGTTTCAGTGCTGTGACCTTGACAGAAACCAGACTGGAATATGTCCAAATACGACTGAAGTTGTACCGCAACAGTTTTCTCCAAAATTTTATGCAATAATAGGATGGCTCAATTGGGTCTATAGTTGTTAAATAGCTGAGGATTTGTTAAGTACCTGAGTATTGAAGTTTGGTTTCTTAAGCAGTGGTTTAATAACTGCTACTTTAAATTGGCCAGGCACAACACCCAAAGACAGGGATGTGTTCATCATGCTAATTACATTTTCTGCCAGTACATCCAGTGATTCTATGAGTAATTGATTGGGGGCTGAATCTAATGGGTATGTAGCAGTTTTTTTTTTTTTTTGGTTATTATTTTTTCAGCTCTTGCTCATTGAGTAATTCATAGACAAAAAAAGAATGCATTCACTGTGTTAGTACCACACTTTTTTTCCTGCTGTTTGATTGTGTCTAAAGTCTGATGCTGCTAATGTTATTTTTAGAGTAGACCATGACATTATCAGTAGTAATATCAGCTTGACAATTGATTCAGCCTTATTTGTTAAATGGGCTATCATCTTCCAGGGTTATGAGTGTTCTTGTCAATAAGTTTAGAACCGTAAGCTGAAGGGCATTTTTATATAGCTGCAAGCTATTAGACCATGCCAGCATAAATACTTTTAATGCTGTAGATTTCCATTTGCAGTCTAACCTGCGACAGTCCTGTTAAAGAGACCATGTGTGACCATTAGACTACAGGGAGTGTCTGGTGGCTCTGAGCACTGTCATTTTTAATGGTGCAATTTCATCCAGGCCTTGGCTAAACAATGAATTCAAGTTATGTGTAACATCTTAGCTGGAAATGAAGTTTGTATTACTTAACACATGCATAAGCTGTGATAATTTGCCGCTATTCAGCTGCTGGGTCATAATAGCATTTTTCCGTCGCAGACATAGAAGGAGGCCGAATCAGAGAAGTGATTTAAGAACTGCAGGAGATACACATCAGCATCGATGGCCAACATCAGGAGCCATTTAGGCAGTTTGAGATGAATGATGCATATGGTTCTGGGGGTATGTATACTACAGTATATGAACATATAATGATGAATCCGATGCTATTTCAAGTAACACTACCTCAAAATGTGTTGAAGTACTGTATGGTTTTCTGTTCCATCCTTAGAGACATTTTAAATGCGGCTGCCAGTCCATCCCCACACACTGCACAGCGCACCTCTTGCATGAAGCTAAATATGTTAGATGAGGGCTTCAGCTAAGGAAATAGTGCCTGCAGGTACAAACCAAGTGTGTGTTAATAAGCACAGGTGTGAATTGGTATCGAATGCCGTTTCATTAACATAACGTGATTTATCAATTTGTAAGCATACACTCAATAGTGATCATTTTATGTTAGTTATAGTTTGTGACTGATTGGGTCTTAACTGTGGGATTGATATTAAACTATCAGCACAGAAACTGCCAAAGGAATGTTATTTTTCAACTCTAGGTCTAATGATACTTGGTTTATTCCTTCTATGTTCAGTCAACTCAACCACTGAATAGTTGTGGGATTTAAGGGCTGCTGAGTCAGCAGCAGAAATGAGCTGAAATTGGGAAAAAAAAAAAAAAGCCTTCGAATTAAGCTTATATTATATGGATGTGCCGATCCGAAATTCAGCATCAGTGGTTTACTTCATAAATGTATCCATGCAGTATCCATATCTTCAACTTGTACTACTCCAGACAACTTTTCCATACAGCACAGCCACGCAGCTACAAAAAAAAAAAAAAAAAAACAGTAGAAATATGGTGGCCAGAACAGGCCAAATACAACTTCAATGGAACTCAATACACAACAAAGTGGAGACAAAAAGACCATCAGATCAGCCTGTGTTTAAGCCAATATTTGAGTTGTGTTATCAGTATTTGTATCGGAGATGACAAAGCCATCCCTAGACATAAGGCAGTGAAAAGAAAAACGTGCATATATTTATGGAAACTCAAGGGCATGAGTATTGGGTATGCACTGCGAAACAGAGAAATGCAGGTGAACCACCTAAATGACCACAAGCATGCCCGTAATTCATATTTGCTGTGACAAGCAGTAAGTCTAGAAATGTTAATGGAATTTATTGATTATCCATTTATTTCTGCAACTCAAAGACGGCACTATACCATTGCAGCAAGTTCCACAACCACCGCCAATGAGAATTGTTTATTTTATGATGATCAAAGCATTACATTGTTAATGTGTGGCTATTTGCATTGTTCTTTCGCAAGCAAAATGCTTTTATCTGGTTATTTTGCAGTATGGATCCCATATATATGTTGAAGTTTGATAGCACAGATGTGAGTTTGCCCACCAACAGTTGCAGTCACACTGATCCGCATAGAAAGTCATTTATTTCTCTCTATCTTCAGATCCAACTGTGAAAATCACCAAGGTTCGGCAAACTATTGTGGAAAAATCAGCTAAGTTTTTACTCGTTTATTAATATGCAAGTTAATATTCATTAGTTTAACAATAAAGCAAGCAAATGCACATTGGTAATAAACATCTGCATATTGAGCTGACAAAGTACATCCCAGTTGCTTGTTTTATACTGAGAATCAGCATGGAGGTTAATAATAGAAACAATGCTAATGAATAAAGAAAGTTATGTTTTGCTATTTCTGCAAACAATAAGTATGATGCCTCCTGTGACAAAACGTAAGCAATCTCAAAAAACAGCAATACATACATTTCTTAAAAGAGTGAGATATTTCTGTGTAAAATGCTTAGCGCAAAAAACTCCTAGGTTTAGCATTCAGACTGGTTACCTAAGAAAATCGGATTCCAGGAAAAGAAAACCTTTACTGTAAATCAACATATAGTTACACTGAGAAGTATCTTGCATATTCTGTGCATGTAAGCAAAATATATGATTTCCTCTATCACAACTGCATCTTTTTTTTTATTTCGCATATCGTGCATTTTGTTGAGCTGACAGAATTTACTGCCGCTGTGATGTTACTGTTTCTTGTTTGTGATACCTAAGCTTAGGCCCCCAAGTGTAACATTTTATCATGTCGCTATCTTTGACAGCAGGACCTGTATACCTCACAGTGTTCAAAATTCTACATAGCTTTTTTCTCTGCAGTCATCATCGTCAAACTCACCAACCATATGCATATTATATGAGCAGGAAGTTCATTTGCATCGACCATTTATGGTTATTTGTGGGTGGCCACCTCTCAGACTGCTTCACGTGCGCACATTTACACGATAGTTTTGATTTATCAAGTGGAAATTACATAAAAATGGCATGCACCATGTTGGATAAATTAGATTTTTTTTTTCCTCTGATGTACACATTTCTCATGCTGAAGTTTCGGTCCCAGAAACAATTAAATTCCATTTTCACTTTGCATTTTAACACATTGACGTGAAGTTCTACTTGATACCTCGGATTGCTGAGACCTTCTCTCATTAGTTCCAATGTGAACAACCAAGCTAAAGATATCTTTGCTGGAGAGTGAGCCTAATTTTGCCTCAATGTCAGAAACCCTGGCTCCAGGGAGGCATTTCACAGAAACCCCAGTAATACTATTATGAATTTTAACATTCTTAACTATCTGATTGCCATTTATGAACACCTTTTCAGTTTCAACTGACACAGTGCCGAAAGCGATGGACAGGCATGCAAGAGGTCTAATCTTGCCCTTCGTCTGCCTATGTTCCAATTCTCACTTGCTATTTCTGATTGTGCTGATGCTGGACTGAAGACAGTCAGGACAGGAGGGACTACAGTCAATTTTAAATTGATTGAGTGCCCTGACTGAGCCTCATCTATAAATCCGTCAGTCTGTTTAATCGCTAACAAAGTGCAAATGTCCCTCTCCAGCACGTAAATCCTGTTCTCCAATCGTAGAATAGCAACGTTTCTGGCAAGTAAAACTATCGTCAGTGTTGCTAAGACAATCTATTCTGCACATACCTCAGAACTCAAAAAACACAGGTAAAGAAGACATAATCATCCAGCTATCTTCTAACTGTTTATCCTGGTCAGGGTCACGGGGGGCCTGGAGCCTAACCCAGGCATCATAGGGCCCAAAGCTGGAGTGCACCCTGGACTGGATAACAAGCCATCACAGGGTGCATGCATGCACTCACACGCTATGGACAATACAGAGACATGAATTAGCCTGACTTTGTATTGCAGAGTATCTTGAGAAAAGCACAGGGAGAACATGCAAACTCCACACACACACACACACACACACACACACACACAGAATGCAGGTGCAAGGACATTTGAACCCCCAGTTCTTGAGGGGCAGGGTCACTGTGCCCACTCTCAAGACATAATGATGACTTACCTTTTTCTTTTTGTCAGGGATCATCTGAGTATAATACAGATGATTAGTCTGTCGGATTTTGGGGTTAGCTTATGGGGAAACCCAGTGACAATGTTTTATACCTAGTTACAAATATATGTGTATAATTTCAGTAATTCTTGTTGCTTGTATAATTGTAGAATTTCCTTTGGTGAAGTTTCTGGGCATGCAGCGGCATTGCATAAACAAAGGAAACAATGTCAAAACAACTCAGGAAATGATCAGGAAATCAACCCATTCAGCCAAAGTTTTAAAATTATTATTACTTTAAATTTTCTAATTGTTTTAGCTTTTGCATAAATGTTACTGTAGAAAAGGCCCTCAGTCTTCTAGAACCTTCCAGAACGTAGGTAGAATGCTGGGTTCTATTTCCGTCGTTAAGGACTATAAACCTTGATTGTTCCTCCCAATGATCTCCTAGGTTACGGAGAACCATAGTCATTCTAGTATT
>JAACJT020003230.1:0-10285 GCA_009936485.2 Gymnarchus niloticus | reverse complement strand
TTAAACAATCTGGTTAGAAACTCCACTGCCATCTCTCCTAAACACCTCCATGCTTCCACAGGTATATCATCTGGACCGACAGCCTTTCCATTCTTCATCCTCTTCATAGCTGCCCTTACTTGCTCCTTGCTAATCTGTTACACATCCTGATTCACTATCCCCACATCATCCAACCTTCTCTGTCTCTCATTCTCTTCATTAATCAGCCCTTCAAAGTACTCTTTACATCTGCTCAACACACTCTCCTCATTTGTGAGTACGTTTCCATCGCTATCCTTTATCACCTTGACCTACTGCACATCTTTCCCAGCTCATTCCCTCTGCCTAGCCAATTGGTATAGGTCCTGCTGTCCCTCCTTAGTATCTAGCCTCTTGTACAACTTGCCACATGCCTTATCTTTAGCCTTCGCCACCTCTCTCTTCGCCTTACGCCTCATCTCCTTGTATGCCTATCTACTTCATCTCTTTGACTATCCCACTTCTTTGCCACCCTCTTCCTCTGTTTACTCTCCTGTACTTCCTCATTCCACCACCAGATTTCCTTGTCCTCCTTCCTCTAACCAGATGTCACACCAAGCACCTTTCTAGCTGTAATTGCCCATCTATCCAGTAATTCTTCACTGCCACCCTGTGCCTGTGTAAACTCCTCCCTAAACTCCACCTTACAGTCTTAATTTTTCAACTTCCACCATTTGATCGTTGGGTCTGCCTTCACTTTCCTCCTCTTCTTGATCTCCAAAGTCATCCTACAGACCACCATCCTATGCTGCCTAAGTATGCTTTCCCCTGCCACCACTTTACAGTCTCCAATCTCCTTCAGACTGACCCTCCTGCATAGTATATAATCCACCTGCATGCATCTTCTTCCTCTCTTGTATGTTACTCTGTGTCCCTCCCTCTTCTTAAAATACGTATTCAAATCCACTGTCATCTGACCTTCTGAATTTCTCTCCTTGACACCATACCTACCCATCACCTCCTCATCCCCTCTGTTCCCTTCACCAACATGCCCATTGAGATCCACTCCAATCACCAATCTCTCTCCCATGGGTACACTCTCCACCACTTCATCCAACCCACTCCAGAATTCCTCTTTCTCATCCACCTCACACCCAACTTGTGGAGCATATGCACTAACAACATTCACCATCACACCTTAAATTTCCAGCTTAATATTCATCACTCTGTCCGACACTCTTTTCACCTCCAAAATACTCTTGGCGTACTGTTCCTTCAGGATAACCCCTACCCCATTTCTCCTCCCATCCATGCCATGGTAGAACAATTTGAACTCTCCTCTGATACACCTGGCCTTACTCCCCTTCCATCTGGTTTCTTGCACGTACAGTATATCAACCTTCCTTCTCTCCATCGTATCAGCTAGCTCACTCCCTTTACCAGTCGTACTGCCAACATTCAAAGTACCTACCCTCACTTCTACTCTGCTAACCTTCCTTCTCTCCTCCTGCCTCTGGACACACCTTCCCCCTCTCCTTCAACTTCAACTTCAGCCAACAGTAGCCCAAATACCCCCAGAACCCTGTTGGCTAACAGTACTGGTGGTGGTCATTGTTAACCTGGGCCTTGCCTGATCCGGCATGGAAATCTGTGTTGTTGTCCGCATATTAGATTTGGCAATAAATTTTACACCGGATGCCCCTCTTGACATAACCTCCCCATTTATCCAGGCTTGGGACTGCGACTAAGGAATACACTGGCTTGAGCATTCCCAGTGGTTGGGTTTCCCTATATATCATATCGGAATGTAATCGATCTAGGTTTTTTGGTCAGTATCAGAGTAATATGAATACTGAAAACAGGATTGGCACATCCCCAATTATGGTATCACTTCCAGGAGCCAGTGTTTCATCTGTCATTTATTCAGCACTACTTGAATAAAGTAATCTAAATACATTTTGAAGATGTATTCAATATAACCTGAAAGGTTATACTGAATTCTCCAAGACTGGAGTGCAGGGCAAAACTAATGCTGTTACATGATGAGACTCAAAGGAATGGACGGTAGCTTTTACCATACTGATGCTACTATCATGAGGCTCACCTTACTTTGACCACACCTCTGAGGATGCCAAACCAACTCTTCCATGTTCTGTAAGGTGGAATATGACCTCTGTCTGAATGAAACTCAAAGGACCCTTAAGAAGAGGATAACATGCAGAGGTTTCATGGACTTGATCTCTTTAGTGGTAGGCCCTGATCAGAGATGCTTTGCCTGACCAGACAAATAATGTGTATATTAACAAATGAAATGAAGTTGACCAGACCAAACATGAAATATCTTGGGTTCATACAATGAAATGAAATGAAATACAAGTGCAATGAAATACAAGTCAAAGTAAATTTAAGAATCACTGTATTTTTTTTGCATTTTCCATATCATCCCAACTTTTTCTGATTTTGGGTTGTACTTGTAAAGGATATGTCAGTCCATGTAGAAACCCCTTCATCCTATCTCAGGTTTGAAAAGGAGAAGGCGTTTGACAAAGTGAATGATGCGTACCTCAAAAGAATGCTGCGGAGACTTAACTTTCTGAAAGATGTGCAGTGCTGAAGTGCCTAATGGACATCATTGGGAGGTTTTAATAACATGCTAATACAGTCTTTCCCAGTTTTCAGTGATTGACCTTGTTCTCTTCACAGTACATAGTTTGTATGATCCTGATTCTGAACGCAATAAAAAACAAAATAGTCTTTACAAAGAGAATCACTGACCATTTACCTAAACATAGACCTTGACCATGATAACTGGTTAGTGGCTGGACGGATAATTTTAGCATATAACAAAAATATGATAAATAGTATTTTAAATAACAGGTGTGTATGGTGAAAGTATTGATTTATATGGAATCAAAATAATGTCTATGTTCTGTTTCCCTTTTATATTTAATTACCTTTGTCTGATTACTTCACATTCTTATGTTCCATTATTCTACAGAGTTATGGCCTGACAGTTTTTTGACAGCCACAATTTAGCATGTACTGTAACCACATTTGCTGTTTTCTTCACACCAATTTCATTATTCTTTCTGCTTGTCACTTATATTCTTCCTCCAAATGCCACACATTTCTTACATATAACTTCAGTTTTGTCAGTATAGAATTCAACTAAAGTCATGTAACCATTTTCAGTGTGCTGCATCAATGAAAAACACAAAGCTCATAATCTGAAGCATCTATTTATTATAAATAATTTAAATACCCTCAAGGGTGACGTAATTAGGTATACCTTTTTGCTAATGCAAACATCAAATCATGTGACTACATCGGAATACATACTAAATACAGACAGGGTTAAGAGATTGAATCACGGTTTGGCTAAGCATTAGAACAACTAAGATGCCTTATTTAACCTACACTGAACAGAATATGATTGTTGGTGTTATAATTGGTATTTCCGGCATTTCAGAAACAGTACTGCAGTACCTAGGCTTTCCAGGGAATGGTGTGATGAATTAAGAGAAATCTCTATGACATTTCTGTGGCCAAAAACACCTTGGTAATGAGACAGGTTTGAATAGAATGGCCAAACCCAAAGCTAACAGGAAGGCCAAAAGTCCAAAACTAATACTTCGATACATCAGTGGAGTGCAGGATGGCTTCCTTGAATGTACAACTTGTCTACACTTAAAGTGCTTCTGGATGTACAGTAATAGTGGATCCTACCTGGTACTAGCTAGGTGTGACCTGAAGTTGAAGATGCTCCAATTTATGGTCACATGCACCTCTGAGCATATATATTTATTTGTCTAATTGTGTATACGATGGAAATGTTGGAGGATCATGTTCATTATGTCTGCATTGTGTAAATGAGCATCACACACCCAGTGATACTCTAATCACCATTGGGCCCTTGAGCAAGGCCCTTAGCCCCAACTATCCCAGGAAAGCTGTATGCAGCCTGACCCTGTGCTTAGACCACATAATCTCCTTTCTCTTATATATACGTGTGTCTGTTCTTCTCATGGCAAGCAAGAATGGGATATGTGAAAACAGCCCAGTCCCCCAGTCTTTGATATAGTATCTATTCTATGGTGTTCTGTCTATCAGCACTAAAGCTTCATGAGACTATCTACTCTCATAACTTGTCTTGCAGAGATGCAAGGTACAGTAGGATTCTACACCTATATGCCAGCCTTAGCACAATCCCCTCACTGCATCTCATGCAAGAACCCTAGCTGTAAATACACATCACCTCCCAACACTCAACAGTACACACTCATACCTAGTAATTGCTACTCGTTCATATTTCTATCTGCTCAGCACTCCCTCACATATTGATTTATTTATTCATAATGTATACCCTCCATGTACTGCTCACTGAATGTCTGACGCTGTCTGTGTTGAATTGTTCTGTCCATGGAACTTCCACCCATATGTATAACATGTGTAAACATTGTCCTTTGCATGGATATGCAGCAGAATAATACCAAACTATTTCCACCAACCTCATTGTTAGGCAATAAAAGCTTGCATACTATTTTGATAAAATGCTGAGAACTTACTTTGTAAGTAATTTATGGCAAAAACAGTAGTTCAACTTTAAGTGATAAAAGAATTTGCAGAATTCGTCACAGTATTAAATATTGCTGCGCTACATGAGGGAGCAGATGCAGAAAAACACAAATGTGGCTTTATTTTATCCTCCATTGCTTTATTTTATTCTTCATTGTCACTTAAAATAGGAAATAGCTTAGCTGGTCATTCTGTGCCTCGGGACACCTTAGTTTCCCACAGGGCCCATTACGAAACAATACTGGTGGTGATTCTGGGGTTTATAGCATCAGATATTGCTGTTCTGCTACATTAATGTTGACACATTTCTATTTTCATCAGAAAAGGTAAAGTTACTCTGTGCTTCTGATTGCTGTTACCTTTGACAGGATTTCTAATCATACAGCACTTTGTAGACCCAAGGAATTCAGCCAATTTATGTGTTCCTCGCTTTGAAAATAAACCATTGGTAAGGTGCTCAAATGCTGTTAGTATACTGATTCTGCACTCTTATCTAGCAGATCAGGCTGTATTCCACCTCTTTTTTTTAAAAAAAAGAAGGGTTAAATCATATCAGTCCATTTATTCTATTTAATTAACATTAATTTATTTTTAAAATTCACTTTTGCAGTAAAACGTGAGTTTTTGCTCTAATTAAAATAAAACTACTGAAAAAAGATAAGAAACATTACATTCCTTTCTTCCTTCCTTTACACTGACAGTATAACTATCAGCAAGAGGGATATTAATAGGATCAAAATGCATATGACTGAATTGACAAGGATCTAATGAGAGTTGCAGCCATGGTCAAATGCAGAGTTTCCTTTCAATGCCCACCTTCCTTTACCTCGATCTTCAATGGAGATATTTTTAAATTGATGTTCTCAATTTCTGTTGTGATCTAAGACATGCCTTCCCCTTGTGCTTCCAGGAAATCTGATAAACTGTGACCTTAAAGTGTGTTTAACAATTCTTTTCATGCCTGAATTCCACTCATCCAAGCAAGCACGCATGGACAATGGCAACCACATCTTAGAAATGACAAAGTAGAGATTATGTCAATGTCTGAGTGGGCTCCTGTTATGGATGTCTCATAAAAACGATGAAGAAAGTAAGGGTAAATAATAACATGATTAAAACTTGTCAGATTCTTACGAATACTGTGTTTCTTATTAAATCACAGTAGATGTGTACCCATTTTCCATCTCCCAACTGTTTATCCTGGACAGGATTGCAAGGGGGACTGAAGCCTATCCCAGGCAGCATGGGGCACAAAGTAACAGGACATGCTGGTCAATCACAGCCAGTTTAATGATGCCTGACTGTGGGTCTTCAGGCTGTGACAGGAAAGCAGAGTAGGCACAGGAACAGGAAGTAGAGAAAAAGGATGGGGGGCTTTGGCCTTGCATCACCTATCATGTCCTGAATGATATGACAGTAAAATTCAGGTACACTCTCCATTTGATCCCTTCTGCTTTGGAAAATGTCAGAGAAGCCCCTATCTTTACCAAGCTCTATGAGTACCTTGTGATTCCATACGGTTTGGCTAATGCTCCTTTTATAGTCCAGCCATTCATGAATGAGATCTTCCAACAGATGATCAAAAAGTTCCTGGTTGTCTACACTGACAAACTGTTGATTTGCTTTTCTGATCCTGAGCTCCACCATTTCCATATATCTCAAGTGTTGCAGAGGTTACATGAATCTCATGGCTCCCCATCTAATCTCTTTCCATGTACCTTCTTTTTTCATAAACGATCACTTGCAGAATGCAATTATGACATGGGAAATACAGAACTGCTGGCAATAAAGTTAGCTCTTGAAGAATGGTAACACTGGCTGGAGAGGCCCACTCATCCATTCCTAGTCCTGACTAACCACTGCAACTTAGAGTACATCTGAGTTATTAAAAGGCTGATTCCATGACAGGCTCAATGGGCCCTGATTTTCCAGATTCCATTTCACTGTCATCTATCGTTCAGGTTTGAAAAACACAAAGGCAGATGTCCTTTCCCTACAGTTCCACCTTCCACATCACTCAGCCTCCCCAGAGACCATGTTATCTACCTCCTGTGTGGTTACCCCAGGTAGGATAGAGATCATGGATGCCCTACAGGAGGCCTTTTGCACGGACTCAATTCCCTCAGACACGCCTTCTGATTGGACATATGTCCCAGCCCATATATAACCACAGTTACTCTTATGGGTGCATACATCCCTCTGTGCTGGTCAGCTGGGGATCACTTAAACCAATAGCCTCATCTGCTGCAAGTTCTAGTAGCCATCTCTGGCTGAGGATGTCAAGGATTTTGTTCTCACCTGCCATGTGTGTGCTCAGGCTACAATCCCTTGCTCCTAGCCAGTTGTTACCTTTGAGCCATTACCAATTCCCCAGAAACCATGGTCAGAAATTACAATAGACTTTGTCACTGACTTGCCCCTCTCTCAAGGCTATACTGTCATACTTGTCATTGTGGACAGGATTTCTAAAATACATTACCTCATACCCCTGTCGGGATTACCTGCAGCAATGACCCTAGCCTAATGGTTGTTTGATCAAGTATTCTGGTTGCTTGGAATCCCTGAGGACATTGTCACTGACTAAGGTCCTCTGAAGGAAAATATTGTAGCGGCCCGGGCTGTGGATTGTGGGTAATGTGTGTTTTGTTCTAACATGTATGTGTGTACGGGGGCCAGCAAGACTAACCCCCAGGTTTGTGTCATTGCGTGGAGTTGGTGTTTATATGTGAGGCTACTTTGTCTAGTTGCTTTGAGTAAATGCGCCTTGTGTTGTTAAAAGTTAAAATGTCTCTGCCTCCTGCCTCTTTGGGAGCCGTCGCCACATTGGTGTCAGAAGCGGGATGGACGACAGACTCCACGATTCCCGGAGATGGGCAGAAGAGGAAGACGATCTAGACTCGCTGCTGACCAAGCTTCAAAATAAATATGTGGAGAGGTGCCTCCTTCTCGCGGAAGAACGTCAGTCTGAGAACACGGTGCTGAGAGAGTGCAGTTCCAGCTGACCCACACCAAGCAAATTCTCCGGTGCCTGAGTGGAGCACGGAGGGCTGACGGGACATTGCTCGGACACACTGGTGAGGAAAATAGGAGGTGCAGCAGGGCAACTTGACCGCGCAATGCCGGACTGCCTGCGTGAGGATGGCAGAGTTGCCATGACTGGAGGACCAACAGCCATCACTTCTTCAGCATCACAGACAGCCCCTGTCTTGGGAGCAGAGTCAGTGTGCCTCCCAAAGTACAGTGGCAACGTGCCATGGGAGCTGTACGAGGTGCAGCTGAAGATGGCAGCGCGGTACCTCGGGTGATCAGAGGAGCTGATGGTGGTGCAACTGGGCCTGGTGCTGAAGGACAAGGCACTGCTCGTTTTCCGGGAGGTGGAGCTGGAGGCTCGGAGTCAACTTCTGGTGCTGCAAGCGGCTCTACAGTGCCTGTTTGGGGACCAGCAGCAGCTGGAAGTGGAAGAGAAGTCCGCCGAGAGGGAGTGAGCGGCGCCACGACCACGCTGGTGCACTAGAAGAGGCGGACCCTACTACTGCTGTGGCATGTACAGGCATTTTGCCCACGAATGCCCTACATCGATTCCCCGCTGTGGCGAGACTATGCCAGCAAGAAATCCTGCTCCCTGCCAAGCGCCCCAACGCCACATGTCAGGAGTGGTCTAGCCGAGGGAAGCTGTGGGACTCTGGGTGTTGGTGGCACAACCCGCTCCCTTCTTCGGTGTGGGGACGGCAACTCCCCAGCAGATCGGTCAGCCCAGGCAGACCAGGAGGGTGCAGCGCCAGAAGACCCAGCGGAGAGATGACACCCAGGAGTGGCTGAATGCAGCGGTGACTGGTGGAGCGACGAGAGAAGAGCCGAACCACCAGCCTGAGTTTCCATTGCAGCCACAGGTGCAGAGCCGGGGCAGAGCCAGCGACAGACAGCGGGAGGCACCCATCGCGGGGAAGGTGTTGGGTGCTGAGGACTTGCGTCTGGTACCGGCTGCTTGTGGGACGTTGTCTGGGACTTTGGGATTGTCGGGGCGACTGACCCTTAAAGCGGGGGCAGTGTAGCGGCATGGGCTGTAGATTGTGGGTAATGTGTGTGTTTTGTCCCACCATGTATGTGTGTACGGGGGCTAGCAAGGCTAACCCCCAGGTTTGTGTCATTGTGTGGAGTTGGTGTTTATATATGAGGCTGCTTTGTCTGGTCACCTTGAGTAAAAGTGTCTTGTTTTGTTAAAAGTCAAGATGTCTCTGCCTCATACCTCTTCGGGGAGCCGTTGCCGCAATATTGATTGTATGCAATGCTTAATCCTATTTAGAGTAACTGTACATGCAGAGGAATGTGTTAACATTGTGATAAGAAACTTTGTGGTCAGAACATAATCTACAAGGCCAGGGCTGGGACAGAACCATTGGAGTGTCTAGGATAGCAGGATAGCAGGCTGGGCATTCTTCTCAGGCCTGACATGGTCCAGCCATGTTTGTAGGAAGAAGGCCCTCTGGCACAGGGGATTACACAGCCTCAAGAGCTACTCTTGGGCAATGATGTTAAACTGGATAACTACGTGCTACTTAAAAGATGGTGGTAGAATGCAATAGAGATCGATTTGTAACTGTAAGGTGCAAAGCTCTCTAGTGATTGCCATGGTGATCCTGTGAGACTTCTCCTTTGCAAAAAGCAATAAACTATATCATATGGACCATTTTGGGCCGCTCTGGTCATCTATGACTGCTGAGGTGATTTTTGCCACAGCAGCCTGCAGTTTAACTCATGGGTATAGAGGGTATTTTATGCATGCCAGGGCGTTTCCATCAGCCTAACTTCTGGTTACCACCCAGAATCAAAAGGACAGACTGAACATCTCAACCAGGAAATAAGGTATTACTTGAGACAATACTGCTCAAAAAATCAGACTGATTGGAGCTGGTTCTTGCCCTGAACTGAATAAGCGCAGAACTTTCTCCCTTCTTTCTTTGTGAAGCAGCAGAAGGCAACATTCCAGCAGTCGATGACTGGTTCAAGCAAAGTGAACAAGTCTGAGGGGGAACCCCCATGCAGGTTCACCGGGCTGGAAGCTATTAAACACGTTCACCAATCGTCATAGATGCCCAACATTGCTGCTTTACTCTGGGAAATATTTGTGGCTGTACACCTGGGACACCAAACTTCATCTCCCATTAAAGAAGCTCAGTCCTATTGTAATGGGTTGGACTTTGGGCCCAGCAAAATAGTTGCCTCTGAATTAAAGTAAGCAATTCTGTATATTAAGTGATGTCAGTTTGAGTGCTCACGAGTGTTTGAATGTGGAACAGTCCTTGGTGTTTCAGGGAACAAACAAGTGGAATTATTGTTTTTGCTTTTTAGCAATTTTAGCACAGGTAGCCTTAGTGCATTCATGTTTGTACTTTTGTGGAGCTGCGTGTGCAGCATAGTAGTGTGGATTAATATACTCCTCACTAATACTAGGATTTAATTGGGGCTGATGGGTTTAAAGATCTCCAACTTAAGTGATTTAGTGCCACGTTCAGGAATTAGGTAAAGTATGGCTTATTTAACAAGAATGTTTTTATTCTAAGTTTGTTTGATGAACTTTAAAGTGGTGGTATATTTCTTTTCCCCTTCAATGGATCACTGTCTTGTCGTGGAAAAGGGGCTTGCATAGTTCAGTGAAACTATGAGCTAAGCCGTGTAGACGGACAGGTCGTAGCGGAGAACTCAGACCAAAGTGATCCCTGGAGAAGGAAATGGCAATCCACTCCAGTATCCT
>JAACJT020003229.1:0-10287 GCA_009936485.2 Gymnarchus niloticus | reverse complement strand
TGTAACTCGGGGATGCCCATTTCCTCTCGCCTTTGGGCTTGAGAGACCTCGGTGGCCCGCTGGGAGGGATGCTGTGGAGAGCTTGTCGGCCCTGTTGCATTCAAGAAGTCGTTGTGATCCACCAGCAAGAAGGGCGGAGCAACCTGATCCTGGTCCCATACAAATTGGAAAAGACGGCGGCTAACAAAGCATCCTCAAAAATGACCGTAGCCAGTAGGTTGGTCCTAGTCCATCAGCATCTCTGTCTTTCTGTGTGTGGTTCTGCGTCAGGATGCTTTCCACCGATAGTGTGGTCAGGTTTCAAGACGAGATTAAATGCAAAGCATACTGTCGTGATTCATCTTACAAATGTAAATTCTATGTCTTTATTTTATAGAAAAAGTGCCTTATTGACCACAAAGACTTCTCTGTGCACATATTTAAGAGAATTTCACTGGAATCATTTTGGCCTGGCACCTTCCTGTACTGCTTAGCCTTACCCTCCCTCCCCTTCATTTCGCTCTTTAACTGAAGTCTGTCAGGGACCAATATGCCCGTAGCAGGTGCTGGGTAAGGTTGGAAGCCATGTGAAAGACACTTTGGCCTGTCAGTGCTGTCCTCGTTGCCATTACTTCATCTCAGCCATTAAATTAGTCATCAAGATCTGGACAGAAGTTAGGGTATTCTGGTAGGCTGCCATCCATATGGTAGTATCTGGCCCCTAATATTAATAATAATGGTATAGACGTAGCCTCTTCCATCACACGAGGCCCGCTGAACTCCCTTTCCACTGGGTCAGTGCATCCAGGCCTCCCTCCTCAGTCTTTGGCCCCCCCCCCCCCCCCCATCACCATGGCCGGATTAAGTGACTCTGCTGTTGGCTGTCAGGTTAAAGTGTGATGGATCACCACTGGTGTTTCGGAGCACAAAGGAGGCAGTGTAGTAGTCTGTCTTGTCGTGTAGCTGCTGCCCCGTTAGCCTCACAGTGCAGAGAGGGCCCCCCCCGTCCTTCCCAGACGAAAGTCGCTCGTCCACGATGGGGGTCCTCCTGGGCAGGACAGACTATTATTTTATTCTTCTGTATTGGGATGCTGACAATTCATCGATATACTGTAGCTGAATATCGCATTGAGCTGAACTTATGTACGTTGCTTAAGGTTGCAACAGCTTTGATCTACTGACAACTTGCAACCCATAAATTCTACGTCCAGCTCATTTACAGACATAATATGCACTATTCTGTTTAACGATCTAAGTGACATTTGGGGTTGCAGTCCTCACAACAACCCAAACTAACTTTCAGTTCCTGAGCAGAGGCCCTCCTGTATCACCTGCTGCATTACTATCCTGAGCCTTCGTACTGGAGTTCATCTCCATGGACGTCATCATCTTTATGTGTCTCGTTTGAAACGGACATTAATTATGCCGTTGTTTTCTAGACACCTGCAATGTGCTTTGTGAACAGACTATCATCCATCTTCTAGCCACTTATCCAGGGTTGGGTGACGGGCCAAACAGCACAGAAGACAAGGCTTGGGTACAACCTGGACTGAACATCAGCCCATTGCAGGGCACGTGTACACGCAACGGGCAAATCAGAGACAGAGACACCTAAATGCGTGTCCTTAGGCCATGGGAGGAAAGTGGTAAAGCCTGAGGAAACTCGCAAACAACAGGAAGAACACACACACACACACAGAGCGAAGGCAGGACTCAAACCCCCAATGCTGGAGGTGTGAGGCATTTGTACTACCCGCTGTGCAGCCAGGATTATTGCTCTGTCAAATGTCATTTACTGTACTCACTTTACTTTCAACATCCTAACGAAACGTGAAACCAACATTTCTTCATCGTTTTTTGTGAGCATCGATCTCACACAGTGGCTAGTCTTGGTTTAGTGGTCACCTTGACTATCAAGAAACTGATTTAGTGTACTTGGACCCTGTGATTCCTATTTCTCAGGGGCCGTAACCATTGGGGTGAACAGTAGTGATGATTTTAGGGGCCCACAACTTGGGGGGGCGGCCTTGAATATATGCTGCACACAGATGTATATATTTGGGGGCCTAGAACAATATTCCTTCAGGGAACCTGGAGTTTCTTGCTACGGCCCAGCCATTTATTACCTCAAACAGCAAACTGGAGACATTTTTTGCACTCTGGAATTGCTGAGTAGCTGACCTAGCCTACATTGCATGGGTGACATGGCAACAAAAACGTAAGGAGCTGACCTTCATCCTTACCTGGCAAAATCCTGACCAAATCACATTGATTATGACTGGTCGCAAATTTTGGGACTGCATGAGTTGGGCTTTGTGTGTTAGACTACCCCCAAATCTACTGCAGCTAAACCATCCCTCGCCCCCTTTACAGTTCACGAGAGCCAGCAACTGTAGTGACAGCAACAGATGCCGGTCAGAGCCAAGTTCGGCATTTACGTACCTTGGCCTCTACAACGATGGTCGCCACGGAATTCCTGTTGCTATGGCGCTTGAGTCGTGTCCTTGGTCGTTTCCAGATGCAGCCACAGCAGTGGTAGAAATTCAAAATGTGCGCATGCCCTTCTGTTTGGTCTTGAATTTAAGCCCTCTCCTCTATCTATTAACCTCATCCGACATTATCTCACTCACCTTCTTCCTAAACCTTTGTTTCCTCCTCAGTGAAGAGATGCATTGGTAAGCTTCTTCATAACTTGATATCAGACAGATATTAATATCAGTCTATGCTTACATTTTTATAGTGAGCCAGTCTTCCTTGACATCCGAATGGTATTTTGATATATATTTGTTTGTCAGTCACTCTACTTGCCAGCTTTGTTGCTTCAATATAGTTTGAGGTGGTTTTGACAGGGTTTAAGCCAATCCCCCCACCCCCCCATCTCTATTTCCTCACCACGTCAAGAAACACTGCCACTTTTTCTCCAGATAAAAATTTATAGAAGCCATTTTTTGGTGCTTCTTCACTTTACGAACAGTGACTCCAAGAAACTTCACCCTCACGTCACACATCGTTCCGTTATTGCGATACGGGCCTGATCTGGAAGTCATACCATCTGTGATGATGTGCGTTTGTCAGTAAGTGTGGAGACAAACTGAGTTCTGATGTTCATGATCAGTTTGAGGGATTTCCTTTTGCTAGGCCTGCTAATCTTGGCCTGGATCCATCCCTGTGACCTGGTATGTCAGACCTATATCTGCTTGATCACGCACACACATTTGGATATTATAGACCAGCGGATGATAGGTAGATCCTTCTCCAAGTGCCTCATCATCTATGGCCGTAGCCCTGTGTTTCATGACAACAGTTCCATTATTGCAGGTTTGCATTCCTGACAGCCCTCTCATCTGTAGCCACAAGCCGCTGATTGACTCCACTCCGCAGTCTTTACAGTGAGCACAGTTTCGGCAGAAAGTCTTTTAAGTGCAGGGAAGTTGCGCTGGAAGAGACCTCTTATAGAAAGTGACCGGTGGCCTTTATCTCGCTCTAATGCTGTACAGCAAACAGAATGAAAGGCATGTGTGTGAGCAGCTGGCAGAGCCTTAGTGCCTGTGGTGTCATGTAAAGTCACAAGAATGATCTGGGCCACTCTGAGATTTTCCAGACCAGCCCAGCCTCTCCCTCTCCAAGCATCCTAGGCCCTGTTAGTAAATAGTCTCATCTCCCTCCAGGCCACCACCGCTCCTGAAAAACAGACCTATCCCTCTAGTCTGGTAGCTGTTAGCCAACGCGGTCCGGCTTCTTATGACAGGGTAAACACGTTGCGGGTCCTGGGGCGCTACGGGACAGCCTATGACATTAAAAGGCTGACGTCCAGCAGCACAGCTGAAGTGTTTCACCAGGCAGTCGAGCATATGTTTTCTAACTTATTCCCTAAGCCTTCTTAGACAAGTATGAAGTTATAATTATAACGATTAGCGTTACTCGTGTGCACCTCTGAGACATGGGGACACGGTAAGGAGAGCTCTGCTCCGGGCTGTTTGACGGAGGTCTCGCCCACTACCGCTGGCTGCCTGCAGCGGGGGGCCCATGTGGCGTGCTCGTCAAAGCCCGTCTTGACACTCCGAGTCAAATGCAAGCCGGAGCAGCTGTAGGCCCCATTACGAGCCGCAGAATAAAAGGATTTCAGTCAGCAGCTTGTAAAGCTTTCGCAGCATGAGGAGAATACGCAAGTGAAGACCTTCAACGGAGCAGGAATATTTAATGGCCTTTTTTGTATCGGCTTCCTTATCGGTATTTAGGCCAAGGGTATGCATTTCAGCACGTGTAAAGGCTAAGATTTAAAGACATAGACATTGATGATATGTCAGACATTGTAGATCTCATCTACCATGCTAAGCATCACGGTCATCTGTAAAACTTCTGCATCTCCTGCATGACACCTGTGTTTAACTCCATCTTGACCAGGACACAGTCAGAGGCTTATCTTTTGCTCCCTCGAGGTTTGGTTGCATGAAATAATGAGTAAACACACAAGCCATTGACTGTCATTCCCGTGTCATGGATAGCTCTTCAGTAAAATTCACATTTAACTGTAAAACCACGGTGTTTCAGCCAGAATTCTGAGAATGGCACTATGGAGTACCCATCAGCTTGCAAACAACAATCGATTCCTTTTCTCTAATGAGAACGAAACTCACAGCACTGGAAGAGAAAGGTGACAGAAGGCAAACTGTCACCTGACTCCTCTGCTGACCTGACTGGTTTGTTGGGGTGGACAGATGAAGTCTACCACTCAAGATCGATGAATGACGCCGGTCTCATGAAGGGAAGAAATGACATTGTAGATGCATTCATTGAAGTTCATGGGATTGTGCATGATGCGTATTCTTAACCCATGCCTTAGATTTTTCTGAATGGCTCTGAAGGAACAACTGTCCAGCAGTTAGATGGTCCTGCCAGAGGTGTTCCCATTTCTGCCCCTCATGTTTAGCTCCTCATTGACTGAAGCCAGTTACCTAAGAGCGAACGTTGCAAGATTTCGATCTCACTCTGTCATTTGGCAGAACCTTCTCGTTCCTGTCCGTATATCTCACTGCTTAGATGTATTGATGTCCTGCAGTGGCCAAACCACTTCAGATCTTTTATTAGGTTACTGTGTTCCCAGAATTTTATGGTGTATATAATATGAATATTACAATCACAAGAAAGTAGAGTACAACAGAAAACAGACCTACGACAAGCTCACCGTGCGTTTTTGACTCATCGTTCATGGCTGCAATGCCTAAGAAATCTTATGAATTTGTGTGAAATTCTTCTATGGAAACTATGCTTGCAATGCCTGAAATTTTGTTTGTCATCCAAAATGAGATTCCTGTTTGGATGCTGAGGAAATCAGACTCCCCAATCCTCCACCCCCGGCATTATCTTCCTGAATAAAAATACCACCTGCAGGCAGGGCATCTTGTCTTCCTGAGTTATATCTGGAGTCGTGTCCCACCGACCTTCTCCCATGTCAGAAGTCAATGGAATTCGGTGGTTTGGTTTCTGAGGCAACCAAATAGTTGAGCAAATTGATGGGCATGGATATGGTTACAGGGAATGTGGGAGGTAAACAAGTCAGAATGTAAACACTGTCGGTCCAGACGGTGTGGAAACGTGCTCAGATGACAGAGTGAGGGGTCCCGCTCTAATAATTGGATGGGCACTCGCCTAAAGATGCTGCTTGCCAGTTTATAAGAGGAGCTGACTTTGTGGGTGGCTTTGAAGCCCTCTGTGTCACTGGGGGAGCCTGCCTTCAGAGAATTTACGAAGCGCGGGCCTCGCCCTCGGCCATCGTCCCTCGAAGCGGCTCCCGGAAGCACTGCATGCCTGCATGCTAGACAGCATGCTACACCCTCCCTCTCCCTCCCCTCAACCCGCACACGTGCCGTGGCTTCCGCCGTGCCGCTAATCAGTTTTTCCACCACTGCCCTGACCTCCAAGCCTGAAATAGAACGAAGGGCCCTTCCTGCAGGATGGCCCAACGCTGCACCTCTTCAGTGGAGGCGTGTCTGTGTGTAGCTCTGGAAATGCAGGAATAGTTAAAATCTCTGTAAAATCTATAGGCTGATCTACAGGCATGCTTGGCCTTGCTAGTCCCCTGCCCTGGATCTATTAATCAGCCCTGTGCATTAACCAGGACATTGAAACAAGTATAAGCACAATTCCCTGTTTTTTAGCTAAACCACTGCTTTTCAAAGGCAGCACTGTGGCTTCATAATACTAGAGTTTGAGGTTCAATTCCCCCCCCCCCGGGTTCTTTGCCCGTAGAGCTTGCATGTTCTCCTCACTCCAGTTTGACGTTTCTCTCACAGTGAAAAAATGTGATTTAAAATTAAACTGGTGTCTCTAAATTGTCCTTGGTGTCTAACTGTGTACTCCGTGATGGCCGTGTTCCCTGCCCTGTGTTTTCTGCACTGTGCTCCAGCCGACAGATGAATCAATATAAATATACATTTTTTTACACAAATATGCTATGTTGAAGCAGAATATAACATCACACTCCTGGAACTGGCTATAACAAATAGTTACAATAAGTTCTATGAAATTTTGTTACAAAAACTCTCTTTTTGATGAAAAAAAGTAATCAAAAGACTGTGCTTGAAGCCCACAAATGTGACATTGATATTAAACACGTTTGCGTTGTGTGATAGTTTGTGTAATATAACATACTGCTTTGGAGAAACCTTCTCTCTTGAGAGAGAGGAGTGGAAACAGATGAGTGGAGATGGAGAAGTGGGCTGACTCACACGGGCTCCAGGTGCTTCTGGAAAGGTGTCATCCAAAACCAAGGATCCAAACAGACATGCAGCAATCGAGCTGTCGGCTGGAAAGGCAAGCGGACGCCGTACCGGCGCAGCGGCGCTCTCCAGCCAAGCGAAGCGTGATTTATCTGACAGCTGCGAGTTCGATTTAAACTGCGCAGCGAAAAATGTCACGCATATTGGGCGTATTCTTCACTGCAACACCCACCTGCCACGGTGGAAGGCAGAGGGGATGGGGGGGGCAGGGTGTGCCTTTTAAAGAGGGACAAGAAAGAGTTGCTTTTGGCTGCTGTCACAGTCACCATGGAGCTCGGGTGACAGATCTTTAATGGTGTTTCACTCTACACTGCAAGGTCACGCCTCTGACAATGGCAGGACAGAGACAGCGAGTCTGAATCACTGCTGTATGTGTCGTCAGCCTCTTCCCGATGCAAGAGCAAAGATGATTCTGGGATTGGACACAACTCATAGCTTCAGTGCCTATCGCTAAGTTCGTGTGGGGGATGGGGTTGTAGATATTTCCGAGGGGTGTTGCGGTGGTGATACGGCAGGGTGGCCCGCCGTCCCCATATGATCATGGACACGAGGCTGCACGCTCCAGCTCGTGTACGGGGAAGGTTTCTGTTAAACAACTGGAAATGGCAATTAGCAAACGGAGCCGAGTGTTTGTGAAGTAACCTGAGGCGAGACAGAGAGAGAGTTTACTACCATAGTAGGTAATCGGGGGGCAGGTGGCTGGGGGGGCCTGTCGAGAAGGAGAACTGACCCAGCAGCTGGCAGGGTCAGACAATGACTTATTCTTTAGCCCCCACCCCCCCACATAGAGAGGCGTCCGCACACTGACGCCAAACCAAGTGCTCCTCGGCTTGTGCGTATGTCGAGTCTGTGTTTGTGCTCGACTGGCTCAGTTCATGCGTTATAATGAATGTGTGTGTGGATGACAAAGTTGAAAAATTACGTGTATGTAGACATGTTCATTATCAGATTGTGTGAACACAATGTCCCCTGGAGGAATGTGGAATGAAAATTTGTCACTGAAGGGGAAAACTCAATTTTATAAAAATTTGTGAACGCAATCGTAAAACCAAAAAAGCCAAAAGTCTTTTGTTGGGTTACTCATGGTTAAGGTTAGGTGCTGGGTGAGGGTGAGGGTTGTCATAGTTTGGATTAGGGTTAGGCCCATAGAAATGAATGGAACGTCCCCACAATGTTATAAAGACAGAACTTTGTGTGTGTGTGTGTGTGTGTGTGTGTGTGTGTGTGTGTGTGTGTGTGTGTATGCTTGAATCTATGCCTTCTGAATGTTCTCATAATGTGATTGTACTCATGTTTCGAGGCTGACAGAATTATTACAATGACTCAAAGACGTTAACTTGGTTATATTTTACTGATGGCTTCTAACTGCTCACCATCAGGCTAATTAAACAATGTGAACTATGGAAGATTAATCTTGGCATGCTTTACAAATATTAAACCCAGAAAATATAATGTTCATCTCTGAGTATTAATAATGAGCCCTACTTTAATTATTAGAGTTTTATGAAAAGGTAACTTCTGCTAGTGCCCATATATCAGGAAGCATTTATAAAAATGATCGGTAAACAACAGCAAATTTCTGACTTTTGCCTCGACTTTTTCAGCTCCAACAGCGAGTTGTTATAACACCACATAACCGCAAGGGGGCAAAGGCAGCGCTCCAAATTGAGAATTTACTCAGTTTTTGTCGCCTTTCTGTCACCACGTCTCTGTCTTGCTCATGTTTCAAACGCAGTATTCTCCTCTGGCTAGTGTAGCCTAAGCTCTTTTATTAATGTTAAGACTGCAGAAAGACATTTCGAAACACGTGTAAAACATTAAAGTCAATGTCTGAGAAGACGCAGCAGGAGCTATAATTTTCAGGTCTCTCCATTCTCTTTATTAAAGAAAGTTGTCTGTTTGTCCTCTTTCTGTTCCACTTAGTAATGATTAATGAAAAGGCACAATGCAGGATGTCAGTTTATAGACGCCATTGTCTCTGAAACGCTACACGTCTTAAAATGTCTTAACTCTAATAAATTAATGTTGGGATATCACCAAAAAGAGGAAATCACGAGTACTCCTGAATGCTTGAATTAAATTAAAATCAAATGTAAAATTAAAAATGCAAAGCATATTTCCCCCCGAGATCCTGTATTGCTGAAAAACTGTCCTGGTGATAGCAGAATTCCAACCGGATGCATTTGAAATGGACCCTGATTTGTAAAATCACAGATTTCAAGAATTTGCGACGTTTTTAAGGTCTCGCGCTGTTCTTTTCTGCCTGTTCATTTTACTTCATGATATAATGTGATAAGGAATATTGTTCTTTATTGTTAGTGGTTGTTTTGATTCCAGTCAAAACAACAGATTTCAATGGAGAGCAGACAGTCAAAACCAGTTTTCCAATAGAAAACACTAACAGAAACGTGTAATTATTTGGGCGCATTTTTGTATATCTAAGCATGCCTGACTAGGGTGACTTCTTAGCTGAGCAAATGCTAACCCATCAGAGAATATTTTAATTATTCATGAGGCTTCAAAACCCGTGATGGGTGGGAGTATCCTGAATTACCAATCAATGCTGGCGCTTCAGGACAGTCTCATTTTTAAATTATTACAATTAGAGCTGGAGTGGGGCCGGGATATAAATATTTCGCTTCATCTGTATTGTTATTACCCTTATTTTAAAAGACTGCTAACTGCATGTACTCAAAGCAAAAGAAAATTTGACACATTTACTTTAAATATCCCGGAAACTGCTTACTGAAATGTATATAATACTCAGATCTGAAATATTCCCAATGACAAACTTACTGTTAAATAAAGTTCGGGTTAGTAGAAATCAGAGAAAGATATATTTTGCTCCATAAATAATAGCATGCATATACAAATGTTAAAAATGAAAAATCTAAAATTTAGCGTGTTTTGGGGAGCTGTAATTGTTTGATGCAGTGAAATCCTCTGTTAAGTCAGTTTTTTGAGGACTTCTGCATAAACAGTTTGAGTTTCTAACCAGATTGTTTAACGCAATCTTGGAAAGCAAAAGAATGCCTGAGGAGTGGAGAAGAAGTGTGCTAGTACCAATTTTTAAGAATAAGGGTGATGTGCAGAAATGTAGTAACTACAGGGGGATAAAACTGATTAGCCACAGCATGAAGTTATGGGAATGAGTAGTGGAAGCTAGGTTAAGAAAGGAGGTGATGATTAGTGAGCAGCAGTATGGTTTCATACCGAGAAAGAGCACTACAGATGCGATGTTTGCTCTCAGTGTGTTGATGGAGAAATATAGAGAAGGTCAGAAGGAATTGCATTGTGTCTTTGTAGACTTAGAGAAAGCATATGACAGGGTGCCTAGAGAGGAGTTGCCGTATTGTATGAGGAAGTCAAGAGTGGCAGAGAAGTATGTAAGCGTGGTACAGGATATGTACGAGGGCAGTGTGACAGTAGTGAGGACTGCGGTAGGAGTGACGGATGCGTTCAAAGTAGAGGTGGGATTACATCAAGGATCAGCTCTCAGCCCTTTCTTATTTGCAATGGTGATGGACAG
>JAACJT020003228.1:0-10287 GCA_009936485.2 Gymnarchus niloticus | reverse complement strand
ATCGCTTTTTGTGTTTTCTTTTTTGGTGGCTGTATATAACTCACAGCTCTTCAGATTTTCTTCCTTAAAGTCCTCCCCGAACTCCCCCCTCAACATATTAACAGCAAGTCCCATCACTTTTTTCCCCCCCCCCCCCCCAGGGATATCTTGTGTCCCTGTCCTTCTGTTGAATTTGACACATGCTCTGTGGGAGGTGATAGGAGATGGCGGCCGTGTGACACCTGCTCCACGAGGTGGCCGTGGCGGGACACCCCACACAGGAGCTCCCCCTGCATCTGGGTGTCCTTCACGGCTCATTGAGCAACCTGATGGGAGGCAGGCCCTACCTTCATCTCCTCCTCACCATAGCAGATGGGATCTGCTTTGAAAAATGAACTGCCTTTCTGATGTCAGCCTTTGGGGGGGCACTCAGCTGCCCCTACCAATTGCCCTCATTAATGCTGCCTTTGCTGGACGTTCTATAGAGATCCCCTGGACATGTAGGAAGAGCCAGAAGAGCTTTAAGGTCTGAACCCATAAGCCCAAGGTCTTTAGGATGGTCCACTGGGCTTTCTAACTCCCCATTAAGTGGCTGATTTTCCTGTAGCTCTCGGTCCAACATTCTGCACTGGGCTGACTGCACACTGAGGCTTAGGTACGGTACTCAGCTATACTTTGTCTACAGTTTCTTTTGAGAGCAGAAATACTGTACTTGAGGAATTTAGACTATACTTTCTGTTGGCAAACATTCCGTTTTCACACAGGAGTATGGTCCTTTACCTACAGCAGTGTGGTGCATTGGATCAGACTTAAATACCAGCATTCTTTTCAAGCATGGCTTGTTTAGCAGTTTGCACTGCTGTCTGATTTCTAATCACTCTCCTTTTCAGCGATTTGTGAAGCTCCTTTATTCACTTAGTATCCTTATGAAGCCAACAGGATGAATCGCTTACTTATCTCCAGCAGACCCAGGCCACACAATGCCACAGTGAGTGCGTCGTGGCTTCTGAAAGCCTTCCCGGCGAGCCTGACGTTCTCCTGTCCTTGGTGTGTTTGCTTTCTCTAGATCGCTGCTGACCTAGGCACCGTTAGCACATTGACGAAACCGTCCCTGAGATATAAAGAGTGATTTCCCCTTCCCCCAAACCTCATTTAGTCCGTTTTTTTTAAATGATTTTGCCCTCTTTTATGCAACCTCATATGGGACATGTTATCAACAGTAATAATATAAAAAAATAAAACCAAATTTACGGCACGTGTCAATATTAAAAAGGCGAAGCATGAAACACTTGTTTTTCCTCATAGACGTATTCCATGGACTTGGTGAGTTTTGGAAACATGATCTTCATTTGGCCCTGCAGTCTTGCTCTCAGTGTATTGTCTGATGCCTGCCGAGTGCCTGTGAAGATGTAGTAGAAGACTGTCTTTGGAAAACAGATCCAATTAAAAATGCCAACGTGTCCGTCAAGCTCTGACTGGTTGAGGCTCCGTCCGTCTCTTTGCAGAGAAACTTCTGTGAAGGTAAAAATAGCCAATATGTTTCTCTAATAGAGAAACCATTCTGTCATTCAAGATGCTCAAAGTTTCAGCATCTTCCTGGCCAGATTCAGCACGCTTTATTAGGATAAAATTGCCATTTTACTGCCAGTAAGGCCAGCAAATCCCAAATTCCACCTCTGACCACCAGCAGGCAAATGAAGCTGGTTTAAATTAGCCATAATATAGAATGGTCACTGGCTTCTCCTTGTGTTCCCACTGAAATGAAATCTTTATTTGTATTCTTTCACACAGTACACTGAAATGAGTTTTCTGCATTTCCCATCTTGAGCACCTGTTCCCCATGAGGACCCAAATACAGGTGTGGGTGAAAACTTGGGTCCAAGTGCAGGGTCAGCCATTTGTCTGGCAGGCCTGCAGCATTTTTGAGGTTAGGGGGCTTGCTCAAGGGCCCAATGGTGATATGGACACTTTTCCAATCGTGGGTTTTGAACTAACAACCTTCCGGTTGCATATGACAAAGAACAGTCCCATATGATAAAGAACAGTGGTGTATTTCATTCATCCATCCATCGATCCATCCATTTTTTCAAACCACTTATGCTATACAGGCTCAAGGCCCCCTGCACACCTATCCCAATAAGCAATCGCAGGGCACAGTCACGCAGCCAATCACATGCTGTATGATTACGCCAAAACCTGAACTGTATTTCCGTTTGAGGAGCGAAAAAGAATGTGTGTCTGTGTGAGCAGAGGTTTTATTGGTTGTCGGGTTCAAAGATGAAAGCTGATGGATTAACTTGTTCAAGAGAAGCTTTTATTTTTCGTTATAATATTACATTTAGTTTTATGATCAATCACTAGTTACATTAAATTTATAAGGCAATTGCTGTGTGTGTGCGCGACAGTGTTTGTGGGCCTGAATTTTTGTCTTTTGTCCAGGCACATATTTTAGGAAGGTCAATGAAGAGGTCCTTCGTGGCCTTCAAGAGCAGTGGACTCTAGGCTCCTCCCTCTGGCTGTGTCCCACCCCATAGCGCTGTGTCACGCCTGACCTGCTGACAAAATGTGTTCATTGCCTTCTAACTGAAAGGCTTTTAGCTATAATTGTCCCCATGATTCCAAGCAGCCCAGATTAGGGGCCAATCAGCAGATGTGTCTCAGCTGATTAGGAGGAGTGGATCAAAGGCAGAATGAGTTGCAAATCATGGGAACGGCGGTCAACCAGTTTCACCACGTCAGCACCACATGCCAGGAGAGCGGTCACTGTGGAAGACTTGCCGCATAAGAAACAGCACAGGAGAAATGTTCAGACCGTACCAGCTAGCTCAACTTGGCAATCGACGGCGCCACCTGGAGGAGGGATATAAAAGAGACTCTTGAAATGCTCCAAGCAGGAGAGAATGTCCAGATACACTCCACCATAGAACCAAACTGCTAGACTTTTTAAAAAGCCTACAGTTCTGTCTCTCCCACAGAATCCCCAGAGACGACTGCCCAGCATTGGACAGTCAAATCTGTCCCTCGATATGTCCGATCCCGGGCATCACCTAGTGCCAACTAGGGGAATTTGACTTTTTGTTTACCAGCAGTACTGGTATGGCATCTTATACGCTGTGTGTGTGCTTTCCTGTCTTCCTGTTTTTTTTATTCCAGTCTTCTTTTTTTGTCCTCTCTCCTGCCGTTCCCTACTGCTAACAAAGACACCCTGGCCGAGCTTTCAGCAGGCAGCTCAAGTGCTGAGTCTTGTCATCCACTACACTCCTTATTATCAAAGGGCCCAATTTTATCCAGCATTGCTCAGTATAGTCCTCTCACTTGGAAGAAACGGGAGGGTCTGGGTCAAAGTCTTGGGCCCCTGTTTTCATTCTCATGAGTTTCTGAATGATGGGGGTGCTTGTTAAGGAGTCTGAGGCGGGGGGGTTGGCTGCTTTGTAAAGGAACCTGCAGTCACCTTGGTAACTGTGCATTTTGTATTAATTACACATCATGCCTTCATAAGGCTTTAGAAAACGCTCAGCTCAGAATGACCTGTCAACCTCAGGTTGTCATTTCTTCTTTTTTTCTTTAAAGATGTCAAATGTATTTGTGTTTTCTCTTGCTTACCGATTCTTGGCTTGCCACACACAAATATGGTAATTTTGGTGATTCCGCTGTGAGTGGTATTTTCTTTGTCCTGGTGCCTCAACCCTCTTGCACGTGTGTGGTCTGTGCATTTATTTTGCTTCATGCTTTGTAACCTTTGATTGCTGTAACAAAACCGAACAGTGGCTGTGCTAATTTAGCCTGCTGTTGGCGGCGACTTGCCGGTGGTGTGCTGGTTTGAAAGGTGTCAGGCACGAGCGTTGTAAACTCTGCTCTGCTTAACTTGCCTATTCCAGCCACTGCCTGATTCATTCCCTGTCTGCATCAGTCAGGCCAAGAGAAATAAAAGCCTTTTAAACTGCAGTTTCCTCCATTGTCCTCACAGTGGGGTTACTATATACCACCCTGTCTCTCCCCGTTTTCTGGTGTCATAACCATGTTTACATGAACACAATTTCCGTTTTTTATTTTGTGTATTTATTGTTTCGCTTGGTAGCTTATAAATGTATTGTCAGTGCTCAAATAGTGATAAAATAAGTGGCAGTTTTTTATTACCTTAAATGAAATTTCGGTATGTTAATTACAGACAAAAGTATTTATCTGTGGTTCAAAGAAGGCAGTGTGATGCTGTGTATTGTGGGGCTTCCAAGGAGGTAATATGGACACCAAATAAGACATATTATAATGCCTAAGCAGTCAATGCCGAAAAGGGATTCTTAATGAACAAACAGTTTGTGATCTTTTTCTGTGTAAGTGGTTGGATGATGGGTGGGTAAACATGAAACCTCTCTTTAGACTAATGGATGCCCAGTTAGTGCTATTTAGAACAACAAATATGCAATATACAAGTATCAGTGATTTAGTTTGCACTTTGACCCTAAAAATTGCCTCTAATTGACAAGGAAGCCATCAGTGGCACGTAGTTTAATGTGGAGAATGGTACTGATGGTCACTGCCTGTTACTACCAGTGAAATCCACAGGTTGGCATATTAATCCCACCCAAGATGGATTTTGGTGCCTGATATTCTATACACATTGTTTGTTGAAGTCTTGTTGAAGAGATTGAAAGTTATTGATTAATCAACTGAGTCTAAGTATTCTGTGAAAGACAAGGCTAAAGGAAAGCTGGTGTTTGAACCTGTGTGCGTTGTTTGTGATGGCTGTGAGGAGAGCAAGGTATGTGTGAAGGATCAGCCCTGTGAAGGAGAAGTCAGGATTTCAGACTTGCCTGAAGAGCAGTCACTTCTAATGGCTTTTCATAGCAATTAATTTCCTGCTTCTCCTCTGTGACCAGTACAGCATACAGATTGGCAGTTATGTATGAGGTACTGCGGTGCTACTAAGAAAATTGGAAACTGTGGAAACAGAACATCCTGTACACCCCCCCCCCCCAACCCAAACAGTTTCGATACCAGTTCAGACACATGTCATCTCTGAGCTTGCTGGTCTTTGTCCCCTGTCAGGGAAGCTAGTACACCCATGCCATGTGACTGTTGGTGCGATTGTGTCCTCAGATGAGGAGACCGTCTGCCTTTGCTGAAGTAGAACGAGTCTGGTCCGCCTTTCAAAGACCACCAGGAGGCGTGGGGGGCACATCGAGCTGACCCGCCATTATAGAGAATCTCATCTGAAATGTAAACTGCCAGGAATTAATGTTTAGTGCAACTTTTAAATGACTTTATAACACAAACATGATCATTTGAATGTTTAAATAGAGCATCCATCGGTGATGATGTGAAATCTTCCCAGGTCACTGCAGAGCTAACCAAAGTACTTCCTGTTCTTCTTCTGCAGCGTTCTAGACGAGGAGAGCGGCAACCTGAGGCAGCAGAAGCTGGACAGACAGGTGGGTGGGAGGCAGGTGACAGAACTAGCGACAGTTTATTGGTCCAGACTCAGTGGTCAGAGGTGAGTCTTTCATCGGGATGAAAGAGAGAGAGAAATAGGAGCAGAGAGACTGAGATAGAGGGAGTGTGATGGTCTAGCTAGCTTCCGGAAGGTTGTCCCTAAGGAAGAACACTCAGATCCATGATGGGGTCTGGAACCTTCTGTGAACCCCCCCCCCCCAGTTTTCAGTCTACCCGTCTGACCCAGACCAATCACTTAACTTTGGCGATTCAATAACTGGCAGCTAACTTAACGATGACCTGCTATTTTGACTTGTTACAAATAAAAGCGAAAAAAATAAAATTCCTCGATTACAATCTGTTGCATCATCTCTGCTATTTTGGTGTAGACATTTTGATGGGTAGAGGTGCTCAGGGCTGTTTCCTGCCAAGCACATAGCTTTTTAATTTCCATAGGTGCTGATGTGAAAAATTGTTCATTTAATTGTTAATTCGGCAGTAATCCATGCAGCATGAGTGAACAGGTGTCGTAGCATTTGGGTAAACCACAAAGCGTTAGTAATTTAGTTTTTAATAGTCTTTATAGCGAATATTGGCTAAAAAAATCACCAGCTAAAACTGAACAGAAAATTGACAGGCTTGGTAGGGGGTATCTAACAAAACCAGTTTGACTTCTATAACGAATCCTTGTGTATTTGCCACATGAAATTGAATCTGATTTAAAAATGAGAACGACGAGACAGACTGATCTGAAGGGTGGAGACCATAACTGGTTCCCGGAGTCTGTCAGAAGTCATTCATCACTCGGCCGTCGATGGATTTACTGAACAGGCTTCCGTGTCCCTGACACCCCAGTGTTCACAAGGAGCATGCTGTACCCAGGATACCGGACGATCGGTGGATTTGAAGTGGTAATCGGTAGTATGGCCATTATCCCCCTTGTCACAGTGAGAAGCAGAACCTAGTGACAGACAATCTTCTTTAGCTCAGTTGTCCTTTTGGTCATGATTCCTGTTAACGCCCTGATACCATTTTGGGGTTAGGGTTAACCGACCAACGCCGCTGTTACGTGTGGGACCCCGGCTGCTGCATCAGAGGAATCCATGTGCAGCGTGGATGACGCTTCTTTTGATCGCATGCCGGTTGAGGTGCTGGGGGAGGCGGTTCCTTCTGGTTGTCATGACAACATTCCACCAAGCTCATGCTGGTTAAGGGTCTTTATGCTGGCTGATTTGACCTCTCTGCCTGGTTCTGCAGGCCCACAGTGCATCTCTGGAGGTGTCTAGCAGCCGGCCCAGTGCCATTTACTCAGAGTGAGAGCCACCTCCGGAGTGATACCGAACCAGTACTGCTCTTTTACTGGACTTTGTAATCAGTACCTGCAAAAGGAATACCAGCATCACATGCCTCATTCTCTAGGAAGAGGTTTCAATATAAAATAGTGAAAACAAGGTTTTTATCTTGTATTTCTCAGCAACAGCACTAATTGGGTACTAAAGGGAAATTATGTATTTTTGTAACTTTCCTCAAATACGATTCCCAAATATGCTCTGTCCTCATCCAACGAATTAACAGGACTATCAATTGACATATTTTGTTTTTTTAACTTGGATAATTTAGCTGAGCCAGTGTGAGGAGCTTCACTAATCTAAGAATGAATTCAATATTCAGGCAGGTTCAGTGTTCATCAGAAGCCTTTCTCAAATAGCTAGACGCTAAATATATTCTGACTCACTTTTGTCTGCCAGGACTGGTTGGTAACCATAAGGGCATCGCAGTGAGGTGTCATAGAACCACAGCCCAACAAACAAGTTGGCACTAAGGACTGGAGCTAAAACGGGCTTCCCGCTCCAGCAAGCTCCACTGTGTTCAAACTTGCCCTCACATTTCTCATCGGTCCCTTCAGGGATGTGGCATGAGCAGCGCCCCCAGGATTCCTGGTTTTTTGGATGCGTGTAGAGCCGTGCCCACGATGTCTGAAGGTGACAGTGTTTGGCATGATGGTCCGCTTGCCAATGCCTCTGATTTTGAAGGATGGTTGACACACGTGTGCCTTGTGAGTCTGAACAATGGCAGCCAGAGACAATCAGGTTAGATACTTCTGCTTGTCTCAGAGGCAGAAGGTCATAGGTGTGTAGCACTGAGCAGCTAGTCAGATGTTTAGCACGGCGCTAACGGTGATTCCCATTGGGGGCTGGGAGAGATTCCAGGGAGACAGCTTAAAAAGTGCGTCCTCCTCCTCATACGGGTGGGCTACCTGCTGGGGGGGTGGAAATGGCATAATAGGGTGGTGACTCATGAAGGAGACCCCCTGCTCTCCAGCGGCCACGACAAGCGTCTCTGGTATCACAGGTGCCCACAGCAAGCCTGTGATGCTACTGGCAAAGACTAATTAGTGGAGAGTTCGGTCATTCATCAGACAGAAATGAAGTGTGCTTCTTGCTGGACTTCGTGTTCTGCTCATATCCAATGTTTGGGAACATCTGGATCTGGAGCTAACAAGTAACTCATAGACCCTTGGATGTTTGGTTCATTTGGATGCTGGCATAAAGACACATTTTGGAAAAACTTACCGGCATTTTCTGCAAAATTATTCTCTAGTAATTATTCCCACATTACATTATAGAGTTCCAGAGGATTTTGCCTTTCAGGGGTGAGACTTCAGGATGCGTGAATGTGTGTAGGTATGGATGTCTATCGGCGTGTATGGTGTGTATTTGTGCGTGTGTTCCAGCGGGCCCTGCTGGAGCAGAAACAGAAGAAGAAGAGACAGGAGCCCCTGATGGTGCAGGCCACTGCGGATGGGCGGTCGCGTGTCCGCAGGACCAGGCAGTCGGAGGAGCAGGCCCCGCTCGTGGAGTCCTACCTCAGCGGTAACAGCAGCACCGTGTACCACGGTAAGGCACTTCTCAGAGGCTCCAAATGGTAATATTGTGTAAAGTCCCCTCGCAAACAAATCCCCAGTCCCTGCCCCCTGCTCCGTCCAAAAATCACCACGTTGGGTTTTGTTTGAATGCCATAACTTTGTCCTGACACGGACATTAGTATTCCTTAGGAGGAGGACAGTTCGGGGTTAAAAAAAAAAAGCTAAAAAAATCCTCATTAATGGAACCTGTCCAAGGGTGGCAGTTTCTGCCGTGCTTATGTCTCCTCCCGCTGATTGGACTCCCCGGAAAGCTAATTCACATTGATTGTGCTGTGATGAGCCGGGCCTTGCTGCCCCCCGTTAAGGGCACGTCGCTGATTACGGTCACTGAGACGTCCCTGCAGGTGTCCCAGTGGCAAACATGTTTGTGCTTCTTACATTCACAGGGACCTCGAGGCTGTTTGATCCCCTGGCCCATCGGGGGTGCTCTCGCAGCGACAGTGTTAGTCTTTGTCACAGATTTGCTTGTGGAGGATCGCTGTTGCTCCATGAAACCCAAATGGATAGGTTGAGCTATAGTACTCACCAGTGTGTCAGAATGCCGAGAGTGGAGATTCTGGGCTGTGGTATGAAAAATAAATTCTTTGGGCTATTTTCCTCCTCAAACTGCAGTGCTGCTGTGACTGGCTGGTCAGCAATGCCTAATTTAGCAGTCTGCTCCCCCCACCCCCCAATCATGAAATGGCCTTGAGGAGAAGGAAATGGATCTGACCCATTCGAAAAAACCTCCAAGTAAAACTTCTGAAAAATCATCAGTGTAAGAAATATCAGTCAGTAATCAATCAGCCTGTGAGAAGTGAAGCTGGTTGGTCCAACCTCTTTGACGGACGATGGACCTGACTGTGCCTGCAATCGTTCTAGGGCTCTAGGGTCCCCCAGCGGGGTCAGCCGGGCCCTTCATCTCCATGCATTACAGAAAACGGTCTGTCAACACCAAAGTAATGGATAAAATATGCCTAGGAATGCAAAACGTGGAGACTTCTCCTGTCTTTCTGCTGGCTTCTCAGAATCTGGTGGGCATCCTTGGCTCTAAATCAGTTAGTAACACATCGATGCACACTGACTTCACTGGAGCCGGATGCTAAGCATGTTTTCATTTTCTCTGCAAAGTTGGATCTTGCCCCAGAATAGTAAGAACTTAAACATTTCCATTACCGTAGTCATCTTAGTTCTGGGCTGAGCTACACTGTTAATGTTGTTATCATTAATGTAAATATAAATGTAACTATAAGCCTTGCACCTCGTATCCAGTGCAGCATTGCAGTGTATTTATAATCATTATGATGAATAAAATAAATAAAAATCACCCCATAGTATCTTGTTTTTGAGATGCTTGTTTGTGTCAATCCTAGTTTTTGCCCTGTAAACCAGACCATGGGGTTGATGGGACAAAGACTCTGGCTCTCTGCACTTTCCCATAGCGAAAGCAGCTCTATGCCCTAACCTTGATTACGCTTGTTCCCTCATTGCTGTTCTGTTCGATTATTTCTCACCCGAGGAGTTGATCTGATTTACCCTCTGCCTGCCATTTTAAGTGCTTTTGCAAAAAGGGCGTGTGTTCTAAGGTGCCTGGCTTTTCTCTGAGGAAGATTCTGCATCCAGCTGATTCCCCTTGCAGTCATTTCAGTGGTGGCCAGACTCGGGCTGCGTTTAGACAGCACAGAGGCTTGGCACCTCTTAGCTTTCCAGTAGCACAGTGCAGTGCCCCCTGATGGCCACAGCCTAGAAGGATGATTATATAAAAGGGCCTCAGTGGAAAATATCTTATCAATGGGCTCATTTCATGCACAATTTTGTACTGGAAAATTAAATCCTTTAATTTTGTAACTTGGAACCAAGGGAGAGATTTACATTTTCTGTTTCTCTGAAGGTATGGCTGTATCTTCCCCCCCCCCTTCCTCCTCCCCCCCCCCCTCCTTCCCTCCCTTTCCCCCTTCCCTCCCTCTCCCCCC
>JAACJT020003227.1:0-10287 GCA_009936485.2 Gymnarchus niloticus | reverse complement strand
TGACCTCAGCAATTGCACCAACTACAGAGGGATCACTCTTCTGTCCATACCAGCAAAGGTGCTAAACAGAGTTATTTGGAACAGGGTGAAGGACCAAGTTGACACTCAACTACGTGACCAACAACCTGGCTTTCGCAAGGATAGATCCTGCACGGACCAGATAGCAACATTGCATATCATTGCTGAGCAGTCGATGGAATGGAACTTCCCTTCATATAACAACCACAACTACCCCAGTCACAACTATCACGACTTCCCTACCAACAACAGTGGCAACTACCACTACACCAACTACAACTACCATGACTGCAACACCAACAACAACTACCACATCAACTACTCAAACAACCACAACTACCCCAATAACAACTCTCACAAATTCACAACCAACAATGACAACAGTGGAGACTACCACTACAACATTTTCTACGACAACCACAAGTGCAACACCAACAACAACTGCCACTTCAGCAACTTTAATTGGAACAACCATGTCTACCCCAGTAACAACTACCACATCTACCAAACCAACAACCCCAACAGTGGAGACCAGCAGTACAATACTTCCTTTGACAACTACAAGTGCAACACCAACAACAACTATCACATCTAAAACTGAAATAACCACAACTACCCCAGTAACAACTACCACAACTTCTGAAACAACAACAGCAAACATCGAGACTACCACTACAACACTTTTGACGACAACCCCAACCAACAATGACAACAGTGGAGACTACCACTAAAACACTTCTTGTGACAACGACAACTGCAACGCCAATAACTGCCACATCAGCAAATACAACTGAAATAACCCCAAAGTCCCAACCAACAACAACAACAACAGTGAAGACTACCAGTACAACACTTCCTATAACAGCCACAACTACCCCAGTCACAACTACTACAACTTCCCTACCAACAACAGTGGCAACTACCATTACATAACCAACTACAACTACCACGACTGCAACACCAACAACAACTACCACATCAACAACTTTAACTGAAACAACCACAACTACCCCAGTAAAAACAAGTTCCCAACTAACAACAACAATGGCAACTACAACTACCACACCACCAACAACTGCCACATCAACAACTATAACCGCAACTATCCCACTCCGAATTACCACAATTTCTCTACTAACAACAACAGTGGCACCTACAACACTACCTACAACTCCCACAAGTGTAACAACGACACCAATATCAGCATCTCAAACTCCCACTTCTACCCCACTAACAACCACAATTACCACCCAAACAACAAGAACAGCAGTGCCAACTACAGCGGCTGCAATTCAAACAAGCATGACTACCCCACAAACATCTACAACCACTAGTACAAGCGCAATCAAACCTATCACTACTACTCAAAGTAAAACAGTGCCATCTATCACAACAACCACACATCCAACATCACTGACAATTACCACTACGAGACTACCTTCAACAGCAGCACTGACAACTACCATGACAACAGTAACCACAACTGTCAACAGACCAAACAGCAGCGCCACCACCAGCAGTGCCATAGCAGTGAAGCTTTTGAAGAAAATGGCTGCTCTTATTCCTGTAACGATGGTTTACATCTCTTTAAGAGAACTTTGGTTTTCCTAATTGCAATGTCATAAAAGCACAATGTACTGTGAACAGTACATTACCAAAAAAAACAAATAAGCATTTTTGGTTGTCATTTGACTTTAACTCTGGCCTGGCTTCTCCTCTGATGTCTTCCTCTAAGGATATGAATCTACTTAATTGGTGATAGTATGAAGATTAAAGAGTACTTTCTACCTCATGTTACTTTTCATTTAATTTAGCTTCATTTGTTATTAAATTGCTGCAATGTATCTTAAGATTTAAAAAAATGGCAATAATCAACATATATGAGCCATCCATTTATTTTAATTATACATATATGACTGTTTTGTATATTTATTTACATGTAAAATACGCTATTTAATTTTTTAATGAATGATGACAGGTTCATTCCATTCTTCTGCCTTGGCCAAAACAACAAACTATCAGAACACAGTGTGTGTAAGTGTGTGTGTTACTGTGATGGCCTGGCATTTCATGTAGTACAGCCCTTCACCAGAATAACAGTTGGAAGATGGATGGATGCTTCAGTTGTGGTTTATTGTTTATCCTTATGGCTTAAGTAACAGTTTTACACAGTCCGACAGAAATATTTGGTGTGTGTTCAGTTATACACAAAAATCATGTCATTATTCTACGCTTCTCTCTTTTCGCTAACAGCAGTCAGTGTTAGTTTTAGTCAGTAATCAAAAATTGTAAAAGATGATTTCTTCTAGCTTAATTAGCAAATATCACACACATTTCCCTAGAAATACTTTTCCTTTGAATCTGGATGAGTTTTGTCATTCTCTTTACAGATAGAGCACCACACATTTGGACAAAATTGCAATTACGAAGCTTTTGATTGGCATCATGAGGCCTCATTTATCAGTATTGCACACGTTGTTCTAAATTTTGTCCTATATATGAAATTTAGAACGTGTACGCACAAGAAATTTGAGATTTAACAAAGCTGTGTAGACATGTATGCATATCCGCACACATAAACCTTGATAAATCACATTTCAGTCACGTCATGTCTTGGTCCACCACCAGAGGGAGCCCCTGTTCCTCCCCACCTCCACTCCCTGTCATACTGCTCACCTATTGCCAATTACCCTATTGTCTACAGTATATAACCGTGGTTAGCTGCTTTTATCCTTGTTTTTTGACTAAACTAGCTGGTACCGTACTGGTACAATGTGTGGCTTTAATAGACAATTGAGTTAGAAAACAAACAGTATCCTTTATTAAGAAACACTTCTGGAAAAGCTAAACGTCGATTCCAGGTCTAATCACACGTTAAGTTCTTAAAATTTTACTGTTAAGTGTTGAGATTGATATTCTATTGAATTTTTAAAAACTTAAATAAATTGATGGAAAACGTGGTCCAAATTATATCCGAATTAAAGAAGTTGTGAAACATAAACCATTTTAAATTTGGCTTTAGTATCCTAAGTCATATGGTGAAACACTATTGAATTTTAAATACCTAAAAAACAGCATAAAATATATGGTGCATAACATCCAAACTCTAAAGGCTGCTACCAAGTTATACATATCACACTTGGTTTAACTATTGTAAATTATATGGTTGGATAGTTATTGTTACTATTGTTTTTGTGTATAGTTCATGTTTTTGATGTTTCTGTATTACTTTTGCCCATTGTTACCCACTGTTGCATTTCATTGGGGGTGACTTGTTCTTGACTGTTGTAGCGTTATTATTATTATTATTATGTACTTAGTGTGCATATTATTATTATTATGGAAGCGACCATTTGTTGTCCCCTCAGTTCCATCAGTAAATATTTTCATTTCAATTTACCTGGTGTCAGAGTTATTAGAAAGAGAAAATCCATAGTTGGGTCAGTTTGATCCCTGGTACAAAATGAACTTACAGCTTCATACAATTATGCAATTTGAATTTTTTACTTGCTATAAAGTTGAATCAATATGACAAGCACTACCATTTTATTACAATATTATAACGGAGTTTTATATTATAAGGTAAAAAATACTGATTTTCATCTGATCTGAGTGTGTATAAGGAGATTACAGCTCCAAAACTGGAGTTAGTGACCGGAGGCAAGTAAAACCCCCAAACATGCTGAAATCACAGTCCCCCGTCTCGGCCGCTTTCCACGGCTTGTACACAACCACCCACGGTATCCCCGGGCTGACCCTCTCTGGAGATGGGTACACAGCCCACCCCACGTCACTGCCCCATGCCCTGCATGTTTGGATGTTTTCCCAATTTCCTGTCACTTTTTGCAAATAAATTAACCACAAAAATAGCATGCACCACTTTTTGAGTTGGTTGCCTGGTTTCAGAGTGATTACACAGCCAAAACTTATAGTGGGGTCAATTTGACCTCAAACACTAGAAAAGGTACAGTATGTGTTAAAGCTTTACAAAAATATGCAATTTGGTTTTTTTTCACCTTTTATAAAATTGTCTCATTTGAACAAGTCGTCACATTTTAGGCATGAAAAAAATCATTATAGACTGAAAAATAGCAATCTTCGGCTCTTTTCAATGTGTGTATGGAGACTACAGCCACAAATATGACTCATAACAGTAGCAAAGGAGTTAAAGACAATTACCAGCATTTAACTTATAAAACTCGCTTCGTAGTACGCTGCTCTGTTTTGCGTCGACTTTGACTTTGTTTTGTGGACCTTGTTTTAGATTTGTTTTCCCTGTTTTCTGGATCACCTGTGCACTGTCCTTCTGCCTGTATTTAGACAGAAATTCAAAAATGATAAATTCCAAAAGAATCTAAATATTGAATCAAATATATTGAACAATATATTTGTAGCCATTTTTGGGCTGTTTTTTTTTTGCTAACATTTTCACCAGTTTTTGATAATAACACTCACAAGGCGCTGGGGAACATAAAAATTGTTTCTTCTAATGGCAAAGAACGCACATCCAATCAATTTTTTTTGCTCTGTTGAACATTTCAAAACAAGACAGAGAACCATCTTTAGTAATAGTGACATTCAATCAAAACACAACACACCAAAGACAATTATTTTCCACTCAGAAGATATATTTTTATGTAACCTAGGTTGTACCCCACTTCTTGCTTGATGACGCCAGTGGATAGCTCAGTGCAGGCCCGGGATCCCTTGTCGTGTCACTCTGCGCTGTGTTTTTGCTAGCTGATGTGGTGTGTCGTGGGAAGGGGGTGCAGATCCAGATGACATGCAGGGAAGTGCAGGCAGCTGTCGCAGCATTCACAGTGGCAATCTGGCTTCAGGACATCCAACGTGCAATGTAGTGTGAAGGTGGGAGTGGTTGAGGGGGGACTAAACTGTCTCGAAGTAAATCTGCTTTTAAAGCTTAAAACTAAGTGCTTGCTGTGGAGTACAATCAGTAAGACAAGGAGCTGCTGCTGGTGGCAGACACACACGTAGGCCTTACATTCTTTAGGTGTCCTGGGAGCTATGATAACACAAAATGGTGGATGATCTTGGGACCTGAGGACTAGGCTGAGAAATGCTATAATAGACTATACACAAATCATACAGCACAAACAAAAATTATGATGTTAAAAGAGCTCATTTACAAACCCACATTCACCTAACATGTCCATTTCTTGACAAGTGCTTTGTTTTGGTAATTCATCGGCGGGCAAGCCACAGCAAAAACCTGATTAAAATTGCCTTCAGTGGACAGAGGGATAAAGCTATTGAATAGCTTGTTATCTTTTACCCATCTTATAACAGGCTCAGCAACTGGTCGACAGTAATCATGGTCCAGGTCTAAGTTCATGGGCTGATCGTCTCCTATCTTACTTGCATCAGGCTTCCATGTGCTCTCCCACATGCTGGAACACTGTAGCTATTTCACTGAAAGAGCACAGGTACGGCTCCTTTCGCCACTCGCTTCCTCCTGTTCTCTTTGGCAGGTTCAACAAGTTGGTCTGGTGTAAAATGTCTGCTACAAGCTTTAGTTTTATCAGTTATATCGAACTTATCGCAGCGAATGCTTATGAGCCATTTCTTTCTTAGCTCCACATCAGTTGGGAAACAGCGAAAACTCAACATGCTGTTATATATCGAGGAAGCTGAGCACAGAGGGACACAATAGTGATCCGATGACCTTTTCTGTTGTTTCTGATAGATCACACTTTTAAAAACTTTCGGACTTGTCACAACCTGAGGGCCCCAGCTGACATCATGTGTCTGGTGAATGGTTTGCTGACACCTTGGAGCATCCTTGAGGGCTATCCTCAGGATATCAATTTTAGACTAATAACCAAATGAAGTGATTGAACCAAGAAATAGATTACATTCTACACCAATATTGCTCCACTTACCAGACAAGGTTCTGCACTAGGCAGAATATGTCTAGAATTCATTGGTACACATGCCATTACTCCTAAACCCTGTCCAGTTAGTTCTAGGATTCTAACCACTTTTGTGCCCATGGGAAATACAGTCCAGCAACATATTGGCCGTAGATAACTGGTTTAAGTGCAGTAGACAGGTATGGGAAAGGGCCCACGTTCAACTATGATGAGCTCTTGAAGTACAAAGTGCTTCACAAACCACCATAGATGCCCAAATCCACTGCTCCACATAGGGAAATGAGTGTGGTTGTCTACCAGGGACAGTAAACTCCCTTCATGGAAGCTGAGCCTCAGGTACCTTAGTTTATTCTGGATTGTTCACTGTATCAACCTTGTCACCTACCATCTGCAGTTACCACCCCCAGGTCTGCATTTCTCACACTTTCCATGTTTCCCTGCTCAAGTCTATGTACTACATGCCAATGAATCATCTTTCTCCTCTGACTGATCTACCACTGATGGTGGACATTGAGGGTGAACCTGCCTCATGACGTCCTGGTTTCTTCACTCATCAAGGAGATAAATCGATCCCAACCGAATTACCAGGCCCCTTGTCTTCATGGCCAGCCTCCTCAGTGGTGTCCTCAAGTTTTAGAAGCTGCCTGTGTGGAGGAAGGTAGTGTCACACTCACGGCCAGCAGGCCACACCCACCTGGCTCTAGTTCCACCTCTACAGAGTAATGACACCCATAACTCGTTTGTGATACACTATTAAAGCTCAGTGATGTAGTTATTTCATTGCAAGTATTAAATCTTCCAAACCATACTGAGTATTATTTCCTAGTCTCATCGTATTTTCCGTGCATGACTCATTGCTCCCGTTACCAAATTCCCGATTCCTTTCTTTTGCTCTTTCATTTGACATCGCTATTGTGTTTTCTCTCGTGGATTATTGAATTTTGGATTATGTTTTGATGACTTTTGATCATGCTTTACATTTGGAAATCTATGCAGATTGACCTGTTGCCTATTTTCAACCGATGACCCCAATGAAACCGTATTCTGCATTTGGATCCTCCATTGTTTCAGTTCATTACAATATACCGTACCTTTCATGCAAATGTACTTTAAACTGGACCAAAATACAGTAGTACTAAAAAGACAACTTGAGATCTTGGACATTTTCAGGACAGTAAAACATTTTGCTTCACTTCAGGCTCTGTAATTTAAAGAGAAAAAAACAGGACCTTGAATTGGACCTTGAAGATTTTGCAGATAAATTAAACCTTAAATCCATTGTGCATCACATTCCCATAAAAGAACTGGAACTTATGGGAAGGATTGTTTTACTTTTTTTTTTACAGGGACTACAAATGACAACAAAAAAAAACCAAGAAAGGCCAGAGGAATTCTTATATTCCATCATGTGACAGAGAGAAAGTGGTGGGATTCACACCAACTTACTCTACAGTTAAAACATATAGATGTTCATACACATGCTTCAGCGCTGTCTGGCATATTGTCTTCTACAGGAACTTTACCTTAGGGTTAAGCACTGCCTTATGGCATAGTGAGAAGCTCATGTGGTTTAGGATCTGTGCCCATGTCTACAGGGTAGTGCTTTTAAATCCTGTACCTGACAAAATACTTATATCACTGTTGGGCTCTTCAGCCAAACCCTTAATCCTAACTGCTCTAGAGATGCTGCACCCCGTGACATGAGGGAACGACAACTGAATGCTTTCATGGGATTTCACCCTGTATCATCTTGGTCACAGGTTTGTACCTCCATCCCTGAAGGTCCCACCTGGTCTCACTGCCTGTTTGCCTGCTGTTAGATGGCGGTCTGTTCCTTCCCTCAGTAAGGAAATTTCCCAAATTGTCTGAGTTCATTGGAAGGCTCAGGTATCTACTGTAAATTTATTTCTTTAGATTAGACTTGGAGCCCACAATGGGTTTTCATAATTGGCTGAAAAATTGTCTTTTTTATATCCTTTAGTTCATGTTCATTATCATCCCGCTCATGAGTTTCACATGTAACTTCTTTGTATTCATTTTAGACTCGTTTGCTTGCTTGCTTGTGACTCTGAAGTAGAACACCTTTGATACAGTTAAACAGTACCATGGAAACTACCTTGGAATGACAACGTCATCATATTGCTCATACGACATTTAGAAAAAAATGAAGCAGGTTGAGCACATATCTGATTTGACGTCCATTCAAGACATGCTGTGCATTTCAGTGTATTGCCTAACCGCACAGGATTAACCAAGTTTAGACTTCATTTTCTTCTGCAGTGTAAATACATATGGTGGTTATACAGCAGTTATTCTTATACATTTTTAAACCAATAAATAAATGAAGGGGTGAACTAGGGATGTTTGCATAAATAGGTGCAGTATGCATATCTGTTGTTGTCATCTGTATTTTGTTTGTCATGCCCTCGCTCCCTCATTCCCTGACTCCTCTCCCTGCTGCCTTGTTTCCTTGTGCTGCATCTGGTTGCTGTGCTGATGCTCATTGCCTTGTTACGCACCTGCTGCTGGTTGCCTTGTTTGGCATGTGTTCAAGCCTGTGTCAGCTCAGTTGGTTTGGGCAGTCTTGATCTGGAAGGAGCCTGGTAGGTCCTGTTTGATCATACTGCCTCACTTGGTGTTCTGAGCCAGCTCCTTGGTCCCTCAGATGCCTAGGCCGCACCATGTCATGCCTGCCTGTTCGAGTGGCTGCTATTACTATGCCTGTGGGTAGCAAAGAGTGATCCAGCTCATGGAATCCCAAGTCACCCCGATCTATGGGTCCTTGCTGCCTATGGATGGACAAGCCTTCCCCTGTTCCAGGTTCCCTTGTTCCTGAGCACCTGCGTCCCTCCTTGCCATGTCCATGCCTCACCTTACCATGCCTTGCCATACCATGTTTTGCCTGTCTGGTGTACTCTTTGAGCCTCCCCCGCCCTTTGGGTCTAAATAGGGTTGAGCTGCTCTGAGTTCCAGGCTTCATGTTTTTTCCATGCCATGCCATGCCTTGCCTTGTCTACCCAGAGTCCTGGTCTGTCTCTCTGGCCTGTTGTGTTTGTCTGTTCTGCTCTGTTGTTCCCTGTTCATGTTTTTCCATGCAGTGTAATTTTATTAGGCACCGTCCTTGTAGTGTTACGTGTGCCCGGATGCTTCTCTCGAGTTGCGTTGTTCCAGACTCTCCTCTCGCTAGGCACCGCTGTATAGTGTGCTCCCCAAGCTGTTCCTGGTTTGTCCCTGTCCATGTCTTTCCTTGCTACAGGTGTTCTCTCCACCCCGAGCACCCCAGTACTGTGACATTGTCATAATTAGATTGATATAATCACTACATAAATTATTTTCCTTAATGCACAACACCATGATGGTAAAAATGCATATAAGGAACAGGTGAAGGTGTATTTACTGCTGTTTTATGTCATGATAACAAAAATGATCAAGCATAAACTTAGACCAGCAGTGTTTCACTCTGCAGGAATGTTGATTAACCAGTCTATTACATGCATGTTTGCTGACTGGAATCAAGGGATTTTTTTTCTGTCACATGACAAACATCAAAACCTTAATTAAATGAAAACAAATTTCTAAATGTCTTGTGTGAATTGTGTAAAATGTCAAGAAGATGAAGCATGTTCAAAAATAAGGACATCTACAGAGATAGTATAGCACACTAGAAAGCCATTTTGTCAGAGGCAGCATAAAATTGCAGCGAGTTCACGATAATTCATATGTATTCTACACATACATACAGGGCCCTGTACAATTATTGGCACCCCTTATAAAGATTAGTAAATAGGGTTAGGAAGAATCTACCCTTTGGTGAAGTAGCTTCATCTCACACTGAAAAAATGAGAAAAATCCAACCTTTAATTGAAATAAATTTATACGGAGAAAAACAAATCCCTCATGAAGAAATAATTATTTTCAGCAAAAAAATGTGCCATAATTATATAATAACTCTTCAGTCTCCTAATTCATAACTGGAAGGTAATTACTTGAAACTACTGTTGAGATTTTTTTGTTGCTGATTTCTAAATTTACTTGCAATGTTTTTACATTCAGAGCAATTAGAATTTTTCACTTTTTGTCATGTTTGCATAATTCTAGGTATGACAAGAAAATATACCCCTTAACCTTCCTAAAGTGTATCGTTATCAGTTTCTGGTAAGGGTAGTTGTGTTATCAATTACATATATATATATATATACACACACGCTATACACTATATATAGTGATAGCTGTTTCCCCTGCACATTACTGAATACTGGCATTTCAGAACATTGATTGCTATTTTGATATTGTGACAAATGTATTGTAAGGCTGTAGACACACTGGCCCTGTTGCCCCCCAGGGGGGAGGTAGTGAAGTTGGCTCCAGGGTGGCTGAA
>JAACJT020003226.1:0-10287 GCA_009936485.2 Gymnarchus niloticus | reverse complement strand
TCTTTCTGATGTTAGTAATTTTACCATTGAAGAAAGCCAAAAAGTCATTGCTTTTGAGAGAGGTTGGAATCTGTGGATATCCTTCAGAATGAATCCTAGTTAGTTTAGACACAGAATCAAACAGGAACCTAGCATTACTTTTGTTATTGTCTACCAGCCGGGAGAGATATGTAGATCTAGCTGTGACCAGGGCTTGTTTGTACTTTAAAATACTCTCTTTGCATGCTATTTTGAAAACCTCCAAGTCTGATGAGTGCCATTTACACTCCAATTTTCTTGAGGCGTTTTGAAGTTCACGGATATACTCAGTATACCAAGGAGCATATTTCTTATCTTCAAGCATTTTCTTCTTAAGAGGAGCAACCAAGTCAAGACTGCTGCGAAGTGACTGATCAATGTTTATCGATACTTGTTCAAGCTCAAATTCATTTGTAGGCTTAACAATCTGGGAGAATGTCAGGGGAAGCCTGTTAACGATAGCAGCTGCAGTTGAAGGAGTAATATGGCGACCAACATTCACTTTGGAGACAGGCAGAGCAGCAGATCCCAGTAGTACTTCAAATGTTAGTAGAGCGTGATCTGAGATTGCAGGATTTAAAGGGAGGATAGACACATACTCTACAGGGATTCCGTGGCTGAGTATCAAGTCTAAAGTGTTGTTACCTGAGTGAGTAGGGCCTATTACATTCTGGACAACATCAACAGATTCAAGCAGAGAGGTAAATGCCATACTGTAAGGATCAGAGTCATTTTCCACGTGGATATTAATATCCCCAACAATTACCACTTTGTCAGTAATAACAACTAGATCCGTCAGGAAGTCAGAAAACTCTTGGATAAAACTGCTATACGACCCAGGTGGTCTACAAATGCCAACAAAGGTAAGCGACGGTGGGGAGAGTTCTGTAGCTATTGGTTCTGTAACTATCTTTATTTAATATATTATTTTATAATAATGCCTCATTACAGAGTAAAGATTCGTAGGTCTGTGACATAAACGTATAGGCCTATATAAAACAGGTCTATATGTGGACAACCTCTGATGTACTCTGCAGCAGTGCTGATCATTGATTTTTTTGCCAAGTCCATCACTCATGACAGCTGAGTTCTTTAGTTCACATTCTTTTTAAAGTAGAGCAGAAGATGTTCCCTTTGTAGTGCATCATTAAGAAAAGATGTCTTTCTCTGGGAGCAGGCACTGATTTTAAACCAGGTGCTGAAAGGTAAAAAAGCACCTGGAATTGTAATAAGAGAACTGAGTGTCTCAGGATACTTTACGGTATATGCTTCAGGCATCTATAGCCATCCCTCCAAAATCGCACACTTCCTTTATGGGTTATGTTTAAGCAAGAGGCACGACGTTAAAGAGGTAACCACGGAAGCTCCTTCAGACCAGATGGGGTAAGACTAATGCAAGTTTTTATACTTGCTCACCACTTACTCAGGAGGAAGGTTGAGTCTCTTAAGGTAGTAATGCAGCTCTGTGCAAGATTTTTAGACAGTGGAATATCTTGCTGTAGTGGTTCGTATAAATGTGGCTTTGAATAAAAATATAGCCTGAAAAACAAGTGTGGAGCACAGCCAGATGAACAGATGGACTCAGTTGGTGTTTCCCAGGAGCTTAGAAGCATTGTTGTCCATATACACCACTAGACTTGTCTGTCGTTTTTATCTTTCTTACCCTCCACCACAGACCAGTTCCCCGAATGGATGGACACCAATGCTAAACACTAAAAAAAAAAAAAAAAACAACCAATCAGGTACACAAGAACAGAAGGATGGACAAAAATGAGAGCAGCTATTTGTGGAACATTTACTGTAGAAGTTACAAATACGCTGATTGTTACAGATGAACATATGAATGCAATTTGTCTACCCTAATGGCTGGTCACTTGTGTGTTGCTGCCACTTTAAAAACGTAGCACTTTTAATAAAGTATCTATCAATCTGATGGGCATTTGTGATTGGCTGATTTTCAATAGTTTAATTAATCATACCTGCTCTTACTTTTATCCTAGTGGATATATAGGATATTTTAGGCCAAATTGCTAGTTTAAATCTTAAATTGTATATTTTTTTTGTTAAAATGATTGTTTTTTACAGTATAGGAGGAAGGATAGATACTTGTATTTCCATTATCTTAAATGAACATGGCAGGAACAAGCAATCTCCACACACACACACGAACAATTTAGAAACCAGAACCTAACTGTGTATCTATGTGCTAAGGAAGAAATCCCACAATCCTGGAGGTATAAGGCTGCAGTGCTATCTACTGACTCACCCTGATTTCAAATGTCCTTATAATCATATTACTACTTACAGTGCATAAATCCTGAAGGAATCAATTTAATATAATGTGTGTATAGACTATATACCTTGCCAGATGTTTTTAAATGCAACAAGACAGACAAGACTTCTTCTATGGAATGTCCACATCAGACACTTTAACATGACGCATTATAGAGGGAGTTGTCTTGCAGACATCTCTCAGGGCAGAGGCCCCGGGGCAGACCTAGGATACAAAGGAGGGCTTTATTCTCCCAGAATGAGCCAGAGTTTATGGCCTTCGACAGAGAGGTCTGGTTTAACCTGTTCACTCTGCTCTCAAGTTGAGGCAGTCTTCAAAATTGTTTAAAAATGGTCATCATTCTTTCACTCCCTCTGCGACCATGTGATCAGAAAAATGATTCTGTATTCTAATTCCTTGAAGGACCCACTTTTTTGAGGGGATAAATTGGAGCCGTGTGCTACTTTTTAGATTTTTTTTGTTTTTTAGAGGGCTTTGGGTTATAGAACTCAATTTCAGCGTTCTACACTAATCTACTGACTTCATCAGCAGAAGCAGTGACAGACAGGGACAGTGAGCTGGTCATGTTTGGGGCTTCATCAGTACTTGCATTATTACTCCTGATGATGGAAAGCTCTTGGATGCACATGAAGCTCCCAGAGTGACAGGCCTACCAAAAGCGAGTAGAGGTGACAAAGGTACTGGTGTAGCTATCGGGGACACATGCTGGGCTCGCGACTAATGACTAATAACGGCTTTTCTCCTATCATCCCATGAGTGACACGTTTATCTAGCTGTGAATTTGTAAATATACATTTTTATGATGGCTATCTGCAGGACAAATCCCTGGAGGCGTAAGGAAGAGTAACCTGAATTTACACCATGAATATGAATTAGTTTCTCAGTAGAGCAAACAGTTGTGCACTTCTTGTACTTTGTAATCCCCCCTTACATGCATTTTGTATTTTAATTTCTTGTATGTACATTTCACTCACAGATTGAGTCTGTTTCCCTACCGTTGCAGTTCATAATCAACGTTATTTGTGCTACCATTTGGGTCAAAATGCATTTTTTTTTTTAAATTCTGACTGAATTTTTGGAATCATTTTCACACAGACTAACTGTAAATATCAATGTTTGAAGGAATCTAGATTGTTTACAAAAAGGCTTCATCCTGCCTAATTAAGTTTTTCTCCGCATTGATTAGGGGACTGAGAATACAGAAGCTTAATGCTCGTACTTAAAAAAATGGACTGTAAAGTGCCATAAAAAAGTCATAGAAAAAGGAAATGCAAATTGTTAATTATTATATTATTGTCCAATTTGATATTTTATGATAATACAAGGCTGACCATCCATCCATCCATCTATCCATCCATCCATCCATCCATCTTCTAAACACTTATTCTGGTGAGGGTCACCACAGGTATAATTGGGCATAAGGCTAGGGTACACCCTGGAAAGGGTGATGGTTGAACAGCATTCTATTAATTCATAATTCAGTTGCTCTGTCAGCAGTAATTATTGTAAACATCATGGACTGACAGACCTGCAACTGCCAATGAAGTGTGATGGATGGTTTTTATGCTTATGAGACTGTGACAGTGACACTGTGACTATGAGGCAGGGACAATAATGTATATACAGAACAGTCTGAATGAATGGGCACAGAACCATAACCTTGGGGCAGAAGCCAGACGGGGCGCAGGGGCAGGTTAAGGCTAAGAACAAATATCAGCTAAACAGAAGGTTCTTTCCAGGCATAGTAATCTGATGAAAATCAGACAAAAAAATACAAACATGCCTAAGCATTCTGGTAGATCATACTGCCGCGTTCAAGCACCCATTTTTGCCACAATGTTTCACTTGCAGTTGAAAAATGTTCAAATTTAAAGCATAAATGTAAGCACTCCAACTACTGGAATATTAAGGCCCTTACATCTTTCTGACAAAGTGGTTTTGTAAATTTTCAGTTTCAGTTATAAAAATTCTATTACGTTCATTTCGCTCGGTTGTAGGTACAGAGAGAAAATTAGCAGGTATAAAGAGTGTTAAAATCTTTTTGATTGAGAAAGATCAAATTCAGAAAACTTCATTCAGCAGCAAATTTAGCTTATGTACAGATAGTTTGGTGGGCATTCAAAGTGCCTCCTGAACTGGTGACTGTATTATTTCCATAAGATGGGCACTGAAACAAAGTACTTTAACCGCAGCTTGATGTTTTTTTTTCTATATCCATAAGGATTGATCAAAGATAACCTATTACCTTTTAAACAATTAATCTGGGATTCGGATACTAGTGTGAAAGCGGTCTGACAACAAAAGATGACCAGCAAGCCTGCAGATCCAAATTCAGACCTTGGATTACAATTCCCCCAACTCTTACGGGATTCAGGATCCAATTTCGGTCCTGCAGAACAGTGCTCACTATCAATTTTCCAAGGAGATGAGCCACCAAATAAAGACAATAGGCTGGTCTGTAGACCTCATTCTCTGTATAAGCAGAGGTTAAATATTTCAACAGAGAAACTCTGAAGCCCATTCCTTAAAGCCAACACACTTTATTCTGAAAGGGATATTATTGGGAATAAGAGCCTTGCACTTTAATCACAGACTGTGAATTTATTTAAATCTCCTTTTCCAATGCCATCTTCTTTCTGGCATTTTATCTAAGTCTCAATGAACAAAAGGTGTAACCAGGACGAAGTGTGATACATACATTTGGCATTAAATTACGAGACATACCTCTGTTTCTGCATTTAGTACCATTTTACATAATCCTAATCCAAACTTCTAGACACTTTTCTATGACGCAATGACATTATGTCAAAAGTTCAGACACAGACTCATGCACAGATATACATATATGAAATGAATTTAAATATTAACATGCATCCTATCCTGACTCTAACCATTGGATAAAGTGAGGGATCCAAACTTCACTTGCTGAAGTAGCACACACATTCCGAATGTAACATAGATAGACGGAGGCTCGGGCTAATGGGTAACATCTCGTCAGAATTTTCCAGCTGCTACTACCGGAGTTGAAGCTCAAATATTTTGGCCACACAATGAGAAGACAGGAGTCACTGGAGAAGACACTAATGTTGGGAAAGGTTGAAGGTAAAAGGAGGAGGGGACGGCAGAAGATGAGATGGATAGACAGTGTAGTGGAAGCAATGAACATGAGTTTGGGCAGGCTCCGAGAGGCGGTGGAGGACAGGGTGGCCTGGCGTGCTGTGGTCCATGGAGTCGTGAAGAGTCGGACATGACTGCGTGACTAAACAACAGCAACTACCGGAGTGAGAAAGCTTCAAATACATTAATTAGATGACTAAGAAGAGAGGGCTACCATCTCCTAAGTGTCAGGAGATGAAATGTTGGAACAAGTACCTCAAAGATCAATGGGAAATATGGCTGAAAATTCAAAATGAATAGATGGATAGAAATAAGTACATTAAAGAAATTAAGAAACATACTCACAAAACATTGTCAGCCCTCCATTAATAAAAATAAATAGTTTTTTCATGCTTGGCTATATCAAATTAGTTTATATTTTGTTCATCCCAGGATGGACGTATCATATTTCATAAGTGACCCCACTCAGAAACATTTTATACAAAAAATACCTTTAATCTGCAAATACTTGAGCATGGTTGGCATGGACTTGCCAGGATATTCTTTTGTCAGAGGTGAATCGGATCAATATCAGAACAGCATCTGAATTAATAAACCTTTCAGTTCACATTAAGCCTTTTAGAAAACACTTGCTGACAGCTTATGTATATTTAAGAATGACTCCCACCAGAAATGAGAATTTCCATTTCTTATATAAACACCTGAATAGATTCTATTCAGTTCACTCAACAAACCAATTCATCACATGTCACGTTTTACAGATTTTAATATCAGCTTGTGATGGGAGAGATGGTTGTTCCTTGTGTAATAAATACACAGAGGAAGTATTTTTTATTAATATAATTCTACTCATGTTTAGATTATAAAATATACTCTACAGAGAAATGGATGGGACTCAGTGAACAGAATTTTAGATAGACTGACTTTCCTGTATACAGTATAATTATTGCTAGCTTGACTGTATTGTGGTGTTTTTCTGGATCTCCTTCCACAGACCATAGATATGTGGTTTATGTACACTGGTGTCTCACAATTGCTCATAGTGACTTTCTGAGAGACTGGCATCTTGTGCAGGGTGTACCATTCCTGACACTCTGTGCTTCCTGGGAAAGGATCCAGGAACTTGGGAACCTTGCTCTGTACCAGAAGCTCTGAAAAACTAGAGGCTATAACTTACTGTGGAGCAGGCCTGGAGGATGGAAAAGGAATTCTGGAGAGGGAAGAGACACGGCCAGGTTCAGGTGTGTTTTGATATTACCATAGTAACAGATTGTCAGCCATGTGACCACAAATGCCTCAGTTAATGAAAACCAGTTTAACTTGATCAGATTGCCTTGTTAAGGATCATTAAGGCCACCTGGGTGGATTTGGGACGTTGTTCCAGATTTTCTCGTATGATTCACGTGAGATACGGTGGCCATATTTTTAAGAGCGGAATTTCATTGCATGCATTTTATTTGGGTGGATATTCACTTTTTCTTAAGTCAGTGAAAGGATATATTTCTGTGTGTGTGTGTGTTTATGTGTATTATATATGTGTGTGTGTTTGTATATGTAGTGTTTAAAAAAAAAAATACAAAAAGCTGTACCAAAACGTGTTTCCCCTCTCTCCCCCCACGCCTGTTTTATGTACTCCTACTGTAACTTGTCACCCTAGCAACAAATCTGACTAACGTTCACAATGATAAACATCAAAATCAGACAGCAAAATCAGGTAACAGTCAAGTCAAGAATTTTGACGAAACAAGTCATACAGTTAGAGCAATTGTTCGCTTGCTGGGGTATAACACATCAAGAAGATGCATCTTAGAAGATGTCTTTTCAATCGAGGAAAATACAATTTCAATTATGATGTGGATTTAAAAGGGAGATGAACGGAGTATTTTTTTCTATATATTTTATCTAGAAGGAAACCTGTTGAACAAATGGATTGAAGGATTTGACTGCATTTCCCCTTATCAGCCTTACCAGTTGTCAACCTCCTGCCCAAAATCTAATGTCAGCAGTGAATTTTCAGGCATTAACAAACTCAGTACTGGGGAAATGCTTGTAATATGCTGCTGCAATTCACCGGCAGGTAAAACGGGTCACATGGATGTGATTCCATGAAAAATGCTGACCTGGGAAAGTGTATCTTGCACATGTTGAGTAAATATTATTTGCACAGGATGCCAAAATCTCAAGTTACAAGATTGTGAAGAAAATTCAATTCTGTGTCTACAGGCGATCGCGACATACCCTGCGATGACAGAGGGCACCGCAGTTATTAAAGGGCAAATGACTGTTCTAAGCCAAATTAATGTCCCAGTCTGATACCCTATGGTTTTGAAAGTGATCAAATCAATTGTAAATATATGAAGATTATTTGAATATTAGCCTAGTTGTGCATTTTCTAAGATTATCAATAAAAGTGCAGGCATTTTTTGTTTGCTTTTAGTAGTTCAACTGAAATTTTGTCATGAAAGGTCGTGGGTTTGTGTTTAAGAAATATCAGATTTATTATTATATATTTTATACATCTGTTTTCAAATAAATAATAAATAAAATGTAAATGAGGCAAACAGATTTTTGCTTAAAGATAGCCAAGTGCACAGTTACAAATAAAGCTGACTTACGTTAATGTAGCCACTGCACCCACTGATTTCTATTACTTACTTGTTAATTAACATGGTGAGGAACAGCTGAGATTAATTTATGTAGGAGTCTATAGGCACAGGGCTGGTGATAAATCTCTAAGGAAAAACACCTTGTCCCACCTTCGCATGAGCTCACACTTGTTTGTGCGGTGTGTGTGTGTGTTTATATCAGCATTTACTCTGCATTATTTTCAAGAAATCTCTGGCAGTTACTGCCATTACCCAAGATAATAATGGAACAAACATTTTTCATGGTTCAGAGGAGCTGGACTTAGGTGTCTATCTTGAGTCAGAGTGGAGCCACAGCAAAGGGATAGGAATAATGAGTAAAATAAAGTGCCACGCTGACTATCTTTTGAATGGTTCAACTTTCAAAAGGATCATGTTTTGAAAGTTTTAGCCGTTGTGGTGTAACAGTGCTTTTAGACAGCGTATACTCCTCTGTCACACTCCAAACCAATGCTTCTCTTCAGGACACTAACACATGCTTCAGAGTTACAAATAGGTGCGATAATTGATAAATATTTTAAGGTCTGTGCATAAACACATTCATACATCCATACAAATTTACATCTGGCCGTACGTTAGCAGGTGTGTTGCTCGCCATAGATTTCCAGCTGTTAATATTCAGGTTTTGTGAGGATGGAATACACATTACACAAAGCAGTGTTGAAACTGGAGCTCACACCACAATTCGGGTTGCTATGACAAACTGAAGTGAGGATTAATGGACTTGTCCGTGTGGATTAAATGTATCGAGAGTGACATCTAAACTGTATTACAAGTGACACCTTGTAAGGTCACTTTTGGCATGTTGTGGACAGGAGCCACAGACATATGTGTTTGGCATCTAGCATATTTAAACAACACAGCTGGCAGTTGGACACACAACCCCCGAGGCCGTGCTTTGAAGGGGGTGTAGAGCATGCACAATTCTAGAGGAAATATGAAATTTTCATACTTCACAGTTTTGATCAAAATGTACTAAAAACCATACCTAATCTGTTTCAATTTAGCAGCTGATTAAGAATAACAGGAAACAATGAGAAAGAGCGGTGTATAGCACACAGTAATACTCCCTGATATTAATGGGTATCATTTTATATTTTGTCATATTTAGTCTGGAAATGGTCCGATGCCCCTCGATCGCATGATCCTCAGCGCCAGAGTCTATGGCTCCCCTTAACTGGGCCCTGCATTCCACACAATCAGTGTGGAATGTGGGAGGAGCCACAGCTGACACCCATTGGCAAATAGTTGCTCAGGAGTACAAAGGAGCAGGAGCCTGCCATAGTGGCAGGATTGGCAGTGGTGTTCACAAGGAACACCACCACCTGCCAAGAGGAATGACCATGTCCGAGAACCATGCAACCTCGCTTGGTCATTTCCCACTTCACCTGCCCTGTATGTGCTGCTGTACCCTGCTGTACTAGTCAATAAAAGCATCACTTTGGTGGTCCGTGTCTGTTCTCTGACAATACCTTAAAGGAAGCAACTTGATTTTGTGAAAATTAAGCAAACCAAGGCAAATTCTACCCTGGCCTTCCCAGCTACACTTATGTAAGGTGAAGACTGTCGTCTGCTGAGTTCATCTCTCTATACCAAGGAAATCTCATGTTGTCCTTGAGTCTATCCTCTTTTTTGACTCACACACCAAGTATGACAGTAAAACAGCTATCTTTCACTTGAAAAACATTTCCACACATTGGCGGTCATTGAAAAGGCCTTAATACACAGTTCTGTTGCATCCAGAGTAAACTTAATACTAGTCACCTTTGGGTGTTTAAACTGTGGATTTATCAGCTTACAGTGCTTTCAGAACTAGGGTAATTGAGCCCTCTCCCACTCTAAACCCTGGAAACATGTTATTTCTTCATTATTGAATCCTCAAGTCTTCCTGGCATACTAATCTAACTCACCTTTACTTATCCTTTTCCTCACTGCTTTCTCACTTACACGTCCCTAAAGCTTTGATCCATAGATGAACAGACTGCTTTCTCCTGTTGCAGGAATGCATTGCTTCCATTTCAGTTTGTTTTTTTTTTGTTTTTTTTTTTTCATTTTAAAATGATGTCTAGATGTGCCCTCTGAGAGACTAGCCTTCAGGCCAGAGCATGCAGGGTACCCCCCCCCCCCCCCCCCCCCCCCCCCCCCCCTCGGGCCCCCCCCCCCCCCCCCCCCCCCCTTTTTTCATAATTACTTAGAAAAAGATGGGATTGAGTT
>JAACJT020003225.1:0-10289 GCA_009936485.2 Gymnarchus niloticus | reverse complement strand
GTGTAAACCCCTTAACTTTCTACACTAAAGTGTGTAGCAGCAATCAGGTGGAGAGCTTCAGTGTAAACCCCTTAACTTTCTACACTAAAGTGTGTAGCAGCAATCAGGTGGAGAGCTTCAGTGTAAACCCCTTTGCTGCTACACACTTTAGTGTAGATAGTTATCAGGTGGAGAGCTTCAGTGTAAACCCCTTAACTTTCTACACTAAAGTGTGTAGCAGCAATCAGGTGGAGAGCTTCAGTGTAAACCCCTTAACTTTCTACACTAAAGTGTGTAGCAGCAATCAGGTGGAGAGCTTCAGTGTAAACCCCTTTGCTGCTACACACTTTAGTGTAGATAGTTATCAGGTGGAGAGCTTCAGTGTAAACCCCTTAACTTTCTACACTAAAGTGTGTAGCAGCAATCAGGTGGAGAGCTTCAGTGTAAACCCCTTAACTTTCTACACTAAAGTGTGTAGCAGCAATCAGGTGGAGAGCTTCAGTGTAAACCCCTTAACTATCTTGGAGGAGCCAGAAGTGCAGCTGTCCCCTTATTGAATATTACAATATGATCCCACACGTGTCCATTTACCCAGTGTTAGCAGAGAATCATTATTGCCTGCTGTGTGAGCTGCTGTACAGCTCTTCCATTCCTGTAGAAGGAAATCTGATTTCTTCTCCAAGTCTTGTATAATTCTTTTAACAAAGTTGTTGTCCCCCCATTTACTGGCTTGCAGTCTCTTATTTTTTTTAACTACGTATCTTCTGAAGTTATGCATGTGGAATGTCAAATAACTCAAAAGGCTGCTGCTAAACATACATCTCGACATTGGGGGGGATGTGTATAAATACTCCGCGTTTTGGCAAAGGCTGGGTGTGCCTTTTGAAGTGTGCTGGCTGCTGTCCTTCCACATGGTCTAGCAGCTTGTTTGTAGAACTGATGCTGCCCAAACCATCCAGTGATTCTGCACTCCCTAATAATGATATGAATGGCCAACTGTTGCCTTACACAGAGTTGTTCGTGCAGCTGAGCCGTAGGGACGTTCTGGATACCTCCACCTGCATGGTAGAAAGCGGGAAATGCTCATAGTCATCCTGCGTTGGCCGACAGCAGCAGTGCTGCACTGCCGCCTTCACCTCCTTACGGAAGTTGCTATTGAGGAAGCCATAGATGACGGGGTTGACGCAGGTAGAGGCCATGGCCACCAGGTGGCAGAGCGAAAAGACCAGGTTGTGGTGGCAGTGTGGTATGACCTCGTCGTCCCAGTCAGCCACGGCATTGAAGGTGTTGAGTGGCAGCCAGCAGACGGCAAAGGCGGTTACCAGGGCCGCAAGCATGACGTTGATGCGTTTGCTGTGGCTCGTGCGCCGGTTCTCCTCGCAGCCACGGTCCAGCATGTGGCGACGACGACGCAGCCGCATGAAGATGCGCAGGTAGCATACCAGCACAAAAAGCAGTGGCCCACAGTACTGGAAGATGAGCAGCCAGGTGGTGTAGGCCAGCTTGTGCTGCTGGGACGGCCAGTTCTCTGTGCAGGCCTCCTTCTCCTCTTCGGACTGGCGAAGGGATGCAGGCAACATCTTGTAGGGCTCACTAGTGAGCAGGTGGAAGGCCAAGAAAGGCAGGGAGGTGAAGCAGGCCAGCATCCAGATGATGACGACAGCCAGGTAGGCTTGGGGCACACTGGGCTTCCAACCGCTGGGGTTGATGATGAGCTGGTGGCGCTCCAGAGCAATGAGCACCAGGGACAGGATGGAGACAGTCACCGACATGCACTGGACAAAGGGGGTCAGCCGGCACAGCACGGAGCCAAAGATCCAATGGTCCATCAGGGTGTAGACCACGGTGAAGGGCAAGCAGAAGGCACAGACCAAGATGTCTGAGAGGGAGAGGTTGGCAATGAGGATGCTGGTCACGTTTGCCTTCTCCTTCTGCCGAGCGATGATGCAGATGAGTCCAATGTTACCCAGAAGCCCAAGCACCATCACCAAGGAGTAGGAGGCAATCAGGAAGATGGTCAGGCCCTTGGAGGTCCAGCATGGGTCTTCCAAGATGAATGCGCTTGTGTTCATGATGCTGGCTGCTATGGCATGAAGAGAAGCAGAAGTACATCAATCACCACAAGGGCAAACATCCTGCAAGGAGGATGAAAAAAAGGTGTTAGTTAATAGACCCCAGCTTACACATTTCTGAATGGGTAGCAGGGTTATCTGTCATTGGCTCGTACCCATGACCATCATGTCTGACAGCTAGGTTTCTGGCAGTTGAATGGACATCTTGTGAAAGTCCATCTATGCCAGCCTCACACGCTGATACTCAGGTCATTTAAGTAATTTACTCCTTGTAGGGCTAAAGAAGAAACCGCAGATTAACCAAGGACAACGGGACTCAGCGAGGAGGCATCATCTTCAACATATGAAGGGAGTTTAGTCATCACAGCGTGGCTGATAAATGGAGCCTCTTCTGAGGGCCAGTGCTGCTCTCAGAATGACGCTCTATCCTGCTTTGCATTTTCGGTCACTCATGCAGAGACCAGCGGCTTTAGCAAATCTGGGAGGGGTAGTCCAAACATTTATGTCTGAGAGCCAAAAATAGGACTTGATTAATGCGCAAATCTTTCATGTCAGTATCAGCAGCCTCTCTTATTTTGGAAGTGATACATTCTTATTTCTACTTTTATTGCTGTGGGTGACAGGCAACCAGCTTTGGACTACGATGAGCAGACAGTCCAGCACATCAGCCAAGGGGGGCCAAGCTCCTGTAACAGCTAGCCCAAAGACCGGACTGATCCAGAAAGGCCCACCACCGCTGGTTCCTGTGTGGCCGGTCGCCTTACAAGACCGTTTCAGCAGTGACATTGTCCACATTTTTCAGCCAATGTGTATTTGATGTGGTGTGTCTTCTCTTTAAGGCACAGTAGAGTTAATTTAGTGATGCTTTGATTGCACAGCATAATTTGCAAGTAAAGCAGGTTGCATTTCTAGACTTAATTAGCTGCACCTCTGTTCCTGTGGGGCATTGAGGCTGATCATCATTAATTCTTGCAATTAAGTATGCCAATGACTCCAAGGAGGCTGTGGGTCCCTTATAGCTAGGAACAAGTAGAGGGTGGGAACCCAGGTGGTGGAGCTAACACAGTGTAGCGGTCATTTGCTACTTTGGCACGTCTGCGACCTCGCTCAATCACAGTGCTTCCCTGTGCCAGTCAGGCCACAGTGAGGACAGCAGACACACACGATACGCTTTAACATGCACTTAATAAGTACATTTATTGATGTTTTTGTCAGCAACACTTAAATTTGTGACCTTTCATTCTGAAATAAGAAACGAGGACTTGATTATCATTGTTATTTCATGGAACTACTGGGTAACAGCCAGTCACACAAAAAACAAACAAAGACACTTCTCCTGTAAATACCTGACCTCTGTCCATCCTGTTCTGGTGCTGGGATAGCTGCCTGCCTAGTTAGGGACTCACCACGCCAAATCTTTCAGTGGGAATGTCTTTCACTTTCACCTTGCCATGAAGGCCGCTCTGAGTGATTCTAACTGACTGGCCGATTGGCTAAGATTTTTCTCCCAGATGGCCACACAGGAGCTCATTAGACCTATGTCAACTAGGCAAACGAACAAGGAACCAGGCTATCCTCACTTAAAGAATTGCATGGAATTGGAAGGATACAGAGTGTGAATGTTACGTAGATAAGTGCTTTTTTTAAAATAATCCAGTGAAGAATGAAATTTCAAACAAAGGACAATTACATTTCGGCATTAGAGCATCTTGCCACTTTTTTCAGGCCTTATTACGTTTGGATTTTTTCACAGAGACTGAACAAGGCCCTTAATGCTAGAGACCCCCCCCTTTATATTTACAGATACACTTAGTGTCAGAGTCACATTTGTTCCACTGAATGGTAGCATTTTAAGGTCATGTAGAAGCCACTGTGTAATGGAATCAGCCAGGATCATGTGAAAATGTTCTGGACAGAGAGCCAGTGTCTCCTCCCCAGTTACACTGCTGGGAGAATAGCAAACAAGATATCGCCAGCCCTGTGTTCACTGCACAAGGTGGTCTGCGCTCTGAGGCCCCAACAAGGCAGTCTGCGTTCTGAGGCTCCAAGTCTCTTCCAGCTGTGCTTGACTGAAAATTTCAGGACCGTCCCCCTGCCTCTGGGATGTCTGACTGTGACTCCATTCCTGAGGAATGATTTTAATATTTGTATATAACACAGAGGAATAAACTGGATTATGGCAACATTAGATGGTGTCTTCCATGCAGAAAGCTGCAGATTACTGACACAGGTGTTATTCTCACTGTCATTACACAGCCCACGCATCACCATGCACGTGTAAGCATGTGTGCTTGTGTGTGTACATGTGTACGTGGCATGAGTGTGATACGTACTGCTCCTAATGTGCTTGTCATGGGGAGGACATCCAGCTTAAGGCTGCCATTTGTATCTCTTCCTACCACACTGTATACATCATTCACATCTCTTGGCCATTGAATAGCCCTCAGTGCAACTTGAAATCCCACCATATGGCTTACTGTATGTCATCTGGGTTTAATGTATAAGCTCTAGAAAGAGGAACAGAACACCTTGATATAGCTGAGAATTAGGCAGCCAGTACTTCTGTACAAACCTGCCTGACGAAACGGACCCAGCCTGATCCTGCTCTTACCTCCAGACCCTCTCAGGTTGACAGGCAGCACCATGGCCAGATTTTCTGTCTACAATCTTCGGCTGTTTTGCAGTGTATCATGCCCCGGACCCAGCCTGATCCTGCTCTGGGCTCCAGGCTGACAGGTAGCACCATGGTCAGATTGTCTGTCCACAATCTTCAGCTGTTTTGCAGTGTATCACGCCCTGCTGGCTGCTGCTCTCCCTTCACTCATTAATATCGATCATTTCATGTCCTGTTCTTTTGCAAATGTGTCCTCGTTTGTTGTCTTTTTATTGTCTTTTGTTGTGCTCGTCTCAATAGTTAAGAGGAGATTTTGTAATGATAATAATTGAATAGTTTTAAGCTGAAGAGATTTTCCTTGATGATTAATTTTCATATTGTAAATTACATGCACATTTTAATATGTAATCGAATTTACACTTTTTTGTGCTTTGTAATTCTATTAATTTAGCCAAGACCCGAACTGCAGCAACAGTGTCTACCTGCATGGAACCTGAGACCAGCCTTTACACCAGCAGACCAAGCTGCCTGTTCCTGAGTGTCAATTGGAGCAGTCCTTCTGCTCCTGAGTGGCATTTGGGATGGTCTTTCTGTCCCTGAGTAGCATTCGGGGCAGTCCAGCTGTCACTGAAAGCACCACACCAAAGGTTAAGTGCTGTAATGGTCGGTGGGATGATGGCACTCAGCATTGAGAGCATGGTACATAAGGCAGGTCACACCCTTATACATGTTCCTTCCTATGGGACAGGGTGGGTCTGTGTTTTCCTTTCTGCTGCCCTCTCAATGTGCCACCCAGCCAAGCAGCTGTAAAATCAAGTGTAAACGGCGGCGGACGATTGGGTCAACGATGGGGCGAAATGTTAGCGATTGCGATCGCAGACCAGCAGAACATCACCACTGTCATCAGATCACTTCCTCTCCATCTGCACCCCTGTTCTATCATAATTAGGAACAGAGTGATGCTTGCTGCAAGTTTTGAGCCGTGCTGACATAGGGAGCTCGTCACTGTCCTGAGCTGGTGACACAAAGATCTCCTAGGACTGGCCTTCACAGACGATGGGCCCTCCGGCTCTGCCAGGAGAGAGAAGTCCCATGTGGCGTGAGGTGGCCACAGGGATGTGATAATGAGATACCAAATTTGCATTTATTTGCATTTATATTTTTGAGAACTTTTTACATGTCAGCTAAACACTGTGAAAACATGTCTGTTCAGCAGAAAGACTGTAATTGTCGCAGTCGCTGCAGATGTAAAGAGCAAATAGGAACATCAAAGCCAGATGGCCGGTAAAGGCAGCGTCACACAAAGCAGGATCATCTGCGGTGTCGTCCAGAATGAGGAGTATGGATCGTGGTTTCACTAGGGCCCAGTATAAACGGGACTTCAAAAGAACGAGCCTCCCCGCCTTGAGCCCCCACGCAGCGAAAATAGAAGGAAAAAGGCTGACAAAACACACAGGCTGCAGGTCACCTCAGCATGGCTCGTTTCAGAAAACATACAAGGCACGTATCAAAATCCATTACTCTCTGTCGAATGTGGGAGTCTGTCTGTGGGAATTCTCTGCCGGGAGGAAAGATGGGCTCCAGCACAATCAAAATAAAAAATGTTTAATTTAGTCACTCTGGTAAATATTTTAGAATTCCTTCATTATTAACCATTATATTTGACAGAGGCATGTGGGCCGTTCCTGTGCGAGAGATAGATAATGAAGACGTGCGTCCGAGACTGAGAGTGAGGCTGAGGGCGGAGCCTTCTGTGACCACGCCTGTCACCTGTCATCTGTGCAAGTTTTCAGATAGTCACTGTTGTGCAAAAATGCATTAATATTCGAAAATAATTTTACTGTGTTTTATCATTATTTATTTACTTTGTGTTATATCATGTTAAGTTGATTGTGTGGTCTATTCAGTTGCCACAATCCTGGGGGGAAAGTGTAATCGTTTTTGGCTAGCTTAGTAAGAATGTTATAGGACATGATGCACTTCTCAGTCTTCCCGAACAGTCAGATGTCCAACATCATGGTTTTTTCAAGAAGATTAAGTAGAGTGAATACAGCAGATTCTGTGTATTTCATGAGAAGAGTGTGGCATTGAAAGCAAACACCTTGGAGTATCAGGAAGTAGGAAATGGAGTTGAAGTTTTGCATGGAAAAGCCTCTTGTTTCAGTGGGGGTGACCAAGGAGAGTCATGGTGTCGTTTCAGCTTTACAAGTCTGTCGGGATGAGAAAGTGTTGAATTACGCCTGAAATCAGAGTATTTCGGTGAGGATGCTCCGAAACCCAATGACAGACACACATCAACAATGTCTCAGAGGCTCTGCACTCAAGATCATGTGTGCTGAGTGACCATTGTGGAGAAAATCAGAGCTCAGCCACGTGTCCAGATCATAGACTAGAGCCCATTTCTGGATCTGGAGTAAGTCATTGCTCCTTCCAAATGTGTCATTCAGCCTGGACCCATCATTCATTCCAGACCAGTGATTGACTCTCGACTCCTGATGCAGGAACCAGGCTGAATTACAGATCAGCACAGAGTTGGGATTCTAAACTTGCTTTTAATCTTTTCTTGTGTTAGTAAAGTCATCTACCATCGTCTTTATGAGTATGAGTAAATCATCACTTTTGACAGTCGTCTTTCAGGACTAAACCTCTTTCATGTCTTGATACAATGTTAGGATTGGTCACTTCCCATATAAGCAGTAAAAGCAGTTCCTTCGAAACACACTTGAAGACAGGAATCATTCTGATTTCTCCATAGTCAGTTAAGTAAGACTCTCCTGCTGCACCTGGCCTCGCACATCCGATGCTGCCTCCAGGTCTAGAACATTCTCTGATACGGTGGGTCTCAGCATGCTAAACATGTCAGCTGCAGTCAGAGCAGCTCAGCTTGAACAAAAAAAGAACCTATAGGCTTACATGTAAGAATGTCCTTTCAGATGCTGCCATCACCCCAGGTCTCTCATGCCAGAGATCAGTGTTACAGTCAGGGACTTTTAACCTGAATGACATTTTGCTGCCTTCTGAGCCACCGAACCTGCTCTGATTACTGGACTGCAACCAGCAAGACCACGCTGTCCCCCAGATGGATACAAGACTTGTCTCTTTATATCTATTGTTCTACTGGGATTCATTAATTTGTCCTGCCCGATGCTGGCCTGAGGAGGATGGGCTTCCCCTTTGAGTCTGGCTCCTCCCAAGGTTTCTTCCTCTTGAGGGAGTTTTTCCTTGCCACTGTCGCCTCTGGCTTACTCTCTGGGGACTGTGGGTCTGGGACTATGTAAAGCGCTTTGTGACCGTGCTTCGTGTTAAAAGCGCTATATAAATAAAATTGAATTGAATTGAATTGAATTTTGGCACTCATGCCTCTATGAGAAAGTGGCATCAGATAGAAACGGGCGCTTCAGCTTGAGAGGAACCTATTTGGACATCAATCTATTTGTGCAATGACGAGGCAATAAGTGGCTTAATCTAACTGATTCTGCTGCAGGAGGTCAGAGGAGCTTTTTAAAGTGGCATCTACAATCGCTACAGCTGATGGACCAGATCTGACACAAAGGATGCCTGTATAAACATGCTTAGTTTCATGTTTTTATATCTTGTAGTCATCCACTACGGCCACTGTTGTTTTTGGTAACGTTGTTATATGATGTGTAAGTTTTATTACAAGGTTACAAGTAGCTGGACATCAGGAGCTCCTGGATCTACTGCAAAATTAGCATTGCAGGTGAACCTGAGGTGAGCCAGTCGGTGTCCACGACATATAGAACAAGCTAAACAGTTTATAAGAGCGATCCAGGAACGGCCAGGTGCTCCAGATTTTTCTTGCAACTCCGCAGAGGACTGAACGCCAGCCCATAGCGGTCAGGGTGCGTTTTCAGGGGACATCAAACTGAACGACACACTGCCTGCTTCATTCTCACAGGCATCGATACTTTGATCACATGCCTTCCACACAGTGCAAAAGTCATGTAGCTTTTGTCATGTAAATGCAAACTGAAGCATGTCCTCATCACACTCTTTGCATCAACGGCGTATTTGTTCACCTGAAAATCAGTTTCAGGTTAAAAGCGTTTTGTACCCTTTTCATCGAGAGAGTCTTTGCAGTGTCTTTAACAGCATTCTGTATCCTCCTCATGGAAAGTCTTTACAGCACCTTTAACAGCATTCTGCATCTTCCTCATCGAGAGTCTTTACAGTGCCTTTTACAGCGTTCTGTACCCTTCTCATCAAGAGAGTCTTTACAGTATCTTTAACAGCATCCTGTATCCTCCTCATTGAGAGAATTTTTACAGTACTTTTAACACTGTTCTGTACCCTGCTCATTGAGAGCATTAGCCTGACCGTTCTTGGTCTTTAAACTAAAGCAGACAGGCTGCTGACAGCACTGGGAACTGGGAGGTAAGAAAGAGCCTCCTGACTGACCTGGAGACTCGGTCCAAAACGGAGGACAATGCAGAGGCGTTTCTCCTCATTTGAAAATGTTGTTCAATTATGGTTTTAAATAACAGCAAATAATCATTGTAAAGTACACTTTTCACTAATGGAAACAACAGGCGTACACGTACACTCAGAAAAGTGGCTTGAAATGAGGGACCCACATGATACAGCACTGTGCAGGGTGTCAAAGACAGCTTCACGTTCTGAAAATATTTGAGACCCTTTTTTCTTACATTTTAAATTTGTGCTGAATTTAGCCTAAAAGCAGGAAAAAGCCTGAACTCTTGCCTAGAGCATGACAACCTCAAAGCCGTCATTTTCAGTGTTGTCATTTTCTTGATGTTTATCAAGATCTTTGTGCAGCAATTCTAAACCACATGCTGTCTGCTAAGCTGTGCGGTAAAGTGGTGGCGACCCCTGCGTGGCTCTCTGCGGTGTGGCATGCGGTCAAGACGGAGATGGGTCACTTACCGGTCCCCTCGCCGGGCAGCCTGCAGACCCGTGCACCTGGTTGCGGTGGCGATGATGTTGCTCAGGCGCAGCTCCATGCAGCCTGGACTCCTCCCGCAGCTGCTGACTGGATCACTCTAAGGTACCTGGGTCAGTCAGCTGAATTGCTGGAGCTCTGCTGTACCCCAGTGGAAGGGGGAAGGTCCTGCAGGCTTTCTGTCATATGGACTCAATTCGGTCAGCCTGCTCGGGGTTTTGACTTCAGTCATATGAATAGACATGATGCTGGATTAATATTTCCTCAGTGTGTTAGTATGAATGTACCACCTTCCTTATGGGAAGGCTTATTATTTGTCTTTGTCATCAGATCCATAGATCCATAGATGCTAAGAGTTCTGTTTTTTCCCACTGCAGTTGATTGGCCACAATTGGCCTTATTGACCCTATGACACCATAGCCTCCTAGAGCCTGCTGTGAGTACGGCACTTTTCATTTGTTTTTTAACAGGTCATTCGTCTGTCCTCCCTAACATGTGGAGGCCAAGTGCAGACACCCCCTCGGAGGCATAGTTGTCACCAGAGCGCCCTGGTATTACCCAAGCTAAGTGTCTTTTCTGGGTTCAAAAATCACTGCAGACGGAGACTGCAGCCATGAAATTAAAAAACGTTTGCTCCTTGGAAGGAAAGCTATGACAAATCTAGACAGCATATTAAAAAGCAGAGACATCACCCTGACAACCA
>JAACJT020003224.1:0-10294 GCA_009936485.2 Gymnarchus niloticus | reverse complement strand
AGGGGGGGAGGTGGGGGCGTGGGGGATGGGGGGGGCAGGGAAAGACAGGACGGGGAGGGGGGGGGGGGGGGGGGGGGTAGTTAAAAAAAACTGCGCAGCAGGATTTCAGGCCATCGCTGAGAGGGAGGGGCTCCTGGATGTCAATGGAAGTCTGGTTTCTCGGGGAAAGTGCACCCAGCCTGGCGGATGACAACGTTGGCCGCATAGTGCCCTGCGCGGATGCACTCCTCCAGGGGGTGCTCTCGAACGAGCTGCGACAGGAAGCCTGTTGGAGGGAGACGACAGAACCAATCAGGCGGAAATGATCACTTCAGGTGTGTGTGTGTGGCACACAGCAGAACTATTGATTTTGTTGTGGGTCTTTTACAGTAGCTACCCCCAACAACTCTAAATACTCCAGCTGTGGGGCAACAGAACCAACCTCCTGCCTTTTAGCCACAAGTGGAATAACTGAATCTTTTGGGCAGCGCAAGGTGCATGTAAGCTGACTGGAGGTAAGAGCAAACCAATACGACTCCATTGGGGAGACCTACAAACAGATCTGATTGACAGAGAAACCGGCAGTCAGCTTTTTAAACAGGAACACAGCCCACCAATCTGACAAGTGAGGAATCATAGAATGACATGCTACAGCAGGGGGTTTCCAGGTACATCTCATAAACATGCTGAGCAGACGGACCGGGGTTATGGCACCGTGTCGTGTTACTCTGCACAAAAGCCCACCCCACAGCGATGTGACACCCCCTGCTCCTTACCTCCCACAAAGGCGTCTCCGGCGCCGTTGGTGTCCACGATCTCACCCTGGTCTATTTCAAGAACAGGGAATGTCATCACCTTGTCACCTGGGAGCAGAGAAAGAGCAGGGCCATGTTAGACGTCACACACACAAACACACACAATCTCCAGGGCTTGGCAGACATTTACATTCTGCTTTGGTTCCTCATTGTCCATGTTCTCCACTGTAGCTGCAGCCATCTTTACCATATTTAAACATTTATACTCAAGCAGAAGGCAGAGCATTTGAATTGCATTCAGGATTCTTGGAGTTGTGTATATTTAGTGAGATTTGATTTGCCCGCATTGAAATGGAACAAGTTCCCTGCGACCTTCTATGACTCGTCAACCCAAACCCCTACGGGAAAGGTCATCAGTGAAACTGACGGGTGATTAACAGACGCGAGACTCTACAAGTATGAGAGAAAGTGCCACGTTAATGAGCCGATGATTAAACCTGTCATAATCAAGTCCAAATGGGGCAGGACAATTAGCACCACTGATGACCAAGCAAACTAGCCCACCCACCTCTCAGGGGAATTCATCCAGAAACGCAGATGGTTTTGACAGGACCTATCCTACAATTTCTAACAGGACTGGAAATTGGGGTGCCAGACAGTTCCGTAAGCTCCCCCAAATGACGTCGTGTTATGCTGAAATTACCTGCTTCTGACTCTCAAACTGTCGTCAGCTCCTTTTCCTGTTGGCAACAGGAAACAGGTCAGCAGAGGACGCCATCTTCCACTGTGCTGTGCCCCTGGCACTGCAGTGTGGCAACCATGTGCATGTCATTCACCAGGATGACGGCACCGGGAGGGGATGGAGAAACACAGCGAAGCACCCACATCCTCACTATTACGGGCTGTCATCACAGGTCGGCTCTGCAGCCTGACAAAGACGTTCTGATTTAGAAAAAATGGCAGAAGAGCTGCCCGAGACGTGGGGGACACAGAGGCCCACCCCACCTTGGCCCCTCAGCTTGGCTCTGCTGTCTAACAATGCTCTGGGTGGTTCCCACAAATGCACTGTGTCCCATATCAAGCTGAAGCCATTGATATGATGATAACGGGGGACGCGTTGTCCGCTAACAATCACCATTCAGTAGCCAGCCCCCATCCTCCTGCTCCCCTAAGCCTCGTTTAAGCACTCAGTGAGTCTGTCAGGAATCCACACAGGAACGCATGTCCCTGTAATAGCTGCTTCAACTCTAAATAATTGCTGCTGCCGGCTCTAATCAGGTATTCCATTTTGGCAGAGAAACACCACCCCGAGGTCCCAGCTATTACATCACCCAAGTGTTTATTCAAACATCCAGGGGATCAGGCAAACCCTTCTCCATCAAAACAAACGAACAGCCCATGATGCTGAAAACATGGGTCCAACACAGGGGCACCCTGGGGCCCCCAGCCGACCCCCATTACGCCCCAGGCTGACACAGCTCTACTACTCCTTCATGGCGATGCAGAGCACCTCCGGGCGAACTCTCCATCCACAGTTTGCCGAAGTACTCTGCCTTCTCCACAGGATGCTGGAAGCTTCTATGTTTCCGAAGAAGGACTCCACAATTCAGTGCCCGTGTGTCTTCAGAGACATGAGGCGGACATGGCTAAGTGTAGGCCCATAATTTAGGGGGACACCCAGTCTATTTGGCTCTGACCACATCCCGGATATCTTCTCTGCACCACAAAGTACCCTGCACTACTGGGCTGTCTCCTTGTGGTGTCTGTGTATGTGCGCAGTCACGTCTTGCATATAGCTCTGTGCGCATGCATGTAGATAAACTCTGCACAGCACACCGAATGGGATGCGGACGGGAAACCTCCAGTACCCCCAGTGGGGTGTTTGCCAGGGTCCCTGGTAAACGGTGCTTCATAAAACTCTATGCCCCTTTCCCAAGCTAGCTGGCCTTTCCAGAAAGCTCTTTGCTGCTGCTTCTCCACATCTGCGGTCACACCACAATTCTGCAATCAGCCCCAAACGCAGATCTGTCTGCCACCCGCCATGGGAACTCTCTCTTCAAGGCATGCCTCAGAAAACCTGCGACGCCGAGGCGGCTCCCGACTCTTCACACTGCAGGAGCGTCTCGGCATTACTCAGCACGGACTACACGCTCTCCACCCTGCGGCTACATGGCAAGCACCTTTCGCCAGTTCTGGTGGTGCTCGAGCGTTTAAGGCGACTGTGTCCAGCTGTTCACTGCTGATACCTTTGGTGATGACTGTGCCGTCCTTCCCTTGGGTGAGGATCACAATCCGCTGCCTGTTCTTGTTCATCTTTGGCAGGTTCTGTGTCTTCTTGGCGATCTCCTTGATGTCTTCTGTCTGTGGGACACACGGGACTCGTTAGTGCCAAACTTGGTCTGTAACCCCACCCCCACCTCCACCAGTCTCTGTGGTTGTTATGAACCCTGGAAGCAGAACATGGTTCATAGTACCAGTGGAAGGTCTTCATATCGTCATGAACACGCTTCACCACCAGCCATCTGGACCTGATCCATGATAGTGATGAGCACTAAACCCGGGAAGCTGCCGTGTACCACCCTCCGCAAGGTGAATCTCAGTGCTGACGGCTGACTGAGACGGCTCCTCCCACTCCTCAGTGGGCGGAGCAATTATGGAGGGACAGGGAGGTGTCCACTTACAAGCTCACTTTGGGATTTATGCAGAGTGTGGAAAATGGGTCCATGGTTCCTCACTTGCCTCCCCTGACCTGGTACACGTGCATTCATAAGTATATCTTTGAGCACTGTACCATCACGGTAGAGTCATGTTATGGTCAAAGCCAGTACCCTGCCAGAGTTCAAGATTGTCAGGATGATTAAAGAGAGATTGAGGATGTCAGGGTGTTGGGGGGGGCGTGGCTTTGATCTGAAATCCCCTGTCAGTACTGCAGAGCAAGGGCGGTGCCCGGCTGCCAGACAAGAAACCAACTCAAAGATGGTGATGAAGGACAGCCAGTGCTGGGATAATGCCCCTTAAAAGCTGGAGGGAAGGTTAATCAAAGTATTTTCAGAGAGACGAAGTAAAGCGAGGTGTGTTTAGTCATGTGTGCCTGGAGGCGGGGATCAGACATATAGTACACACTTAACACGGGCAGCAGGGGCAGGACCTCACTGAGTAACACGCCTGTAACCCAGGGAGACATGGTGGCTGTGAAAAGACTCAGCTGGCAGCTGGGGAGCTTGGCAGGGTGCCTGAGCACCCCCAGCGGCTGAAAGACACGGTGCGACACTGATATCCTGCTAGACGGAAACGGCAGGTGACCGGTCCTCATGTTCATGTAGCTGCTTCTAAGGAGCTCTAATTGGCCCAGGGGGACAGATCCCACTCGTCACCCGTCGACAGTGACATCTCTTGGGGGCCTTCGTTAGAAGCCACCTGACAGGAAGCCTGTGTAGAGAGGCTAAAAAAAAAAAAAACAACTCCCACTGTAGTCCATTAGCGGTACAGATCTGAGGAAAGATTCAGTTACCACACGCTTCACACTCTGGCCTGTGGATGTGGGCCACAGGAGGGAGCCCACTTTGGGAAACCCACATTCAAAATTGGGACACAGAATCCTACAGTGAGCTGACAGCCCAGTGCACGCATGATGCACTGATGAGGCAACGCCCACAGGGCCATAATCACTTTTTGGAGGCTAACGAGGAGGCCATTTAATGAGCCAATGCTGCCGGCCCAGAATCCTGAGGGGCATCCACAGACAACGTAGGGCGTCACCGTGACCGAACAAAGAAACCATGACGACTGTCAGGTTTCCCTGGCAACTGCCACAAGGCAAGAAAGATTCTATAGCACATCAACTGCTGTCCCGGGGAGCGTCATTGTCAGCTGGGATGACCCGTGACAATGCACCGAGTCCGACTCACCTTGAAACCCTGCACCCTAGAGAAGGCAGCAGCTTCCTGAAAGAGAGAAGACACACACTCAGAGTCAATTATGACGGTCCTGAACATCACACACATCACCAGGAGACCCCCCAGTGACAGGGACAAGGCAGTTTTGTTGATCCCAACCCGGGATCCCACAGGGCATCACAGTCCCGGCACCCTGCTCATGGCCACTTGGGGTCACTACATACAGGTCAACAAGCACGCTGAGTGCCTGTCCTTACCAAGAGCCACATGCATGCTTTTAAGCCACAAACCGACTAGAGGCTGCAGATCATTTATTTTAAGGCTGATCATGTTCGGTTCAGCTATGTATGTGTGTGCTAGGACCGGCATTGACATACAGCTCAGTAAAACAGGGAGACAAGGCGAGCGGCCAGCCAGGACCAGGAGCTTGACGGGGTTAAACGAGACCATAAAGTCAGCAGGCCCCATGGGGTCAGTCTGTTAATGTCGTTCGCCATCTTGGGAAATAGCATAAGACCCGCCGGAGCTAAGCAAGCTGGACGTGCTAAACGCTGAAGATGGCTCCAGCCTTAAGGGGCGAGACTGTGAGGCGCTACAAAAGCGCTGGCTAATTCTGTCAAGAAGGTGTAATGCTGACCGATGACAAATGAGCAGAACCTATCAATGTCCTATTTTAACGTGGCCCGTGTATTCAGCCGCATCGCCATCATTTCAGTACTGCTGGAGAAGAGAGTCTGGTCAGGTACGGGAAATATCAAGCGGCAGAGACGATTCATGGATTTCCCCTCCACTGAGGCTACCACAGGCAGCCATGTGACCAGCAGCCAACCAGGAAGAAGAGCAAGCGAGTCAGCTCTGGTCACCAGGCAGATATGGCTTAAACACAGCACTCTGTTAGGCTTCACACCTTCAGGCCGAGCGTCACCATGTTCTCGGGGGAGGTTGGGGGGCTGCAGCATCACCAAGCACACCCATTCCACTGCACCGTTAAAAACATATGCAGGTGAACCTTCCAGAAAACAGAGGGGAGGGGGTAGGAGGTGCCCTGCCCTGCTAGACCCCTCATTCTACCATGAGGGGGACACCCTGGACAAGAAAGGCTCAGCATTTCAGGAGTTACTGTCCAGGTGACATGATATCAGCGTGCTGTTATGGGGAAGATCCACACACACACACACACACACACACACACACACACACACACACGGGCTAACAGACTGAGAAACTCACAGTCTCGTTCCCGAACAGGATGTCCACATACGGCAGGACCTCCATCAGGGGGTCCTTGAAGACTTGGCAGATGAACGGGGCCGACAGGTTCAGTGCAAAAATCTTGTTGTTGTCAGAGGCGTGCTTGGCAACTTTCAGTATGGACTCCAGCGACACAGTGATGAAGAAACCCTGAGGAAGAGGAAGAGGCATTACATGGCAAATTCGGCACAGCCGACTGCAGACACATGGCTGGATTTTAACCAGCCTCAGACCACCAGCGAGTAACATGCAGCTGGTACCACATGCCTTCACCTGAACAGCAGTATGGGTGAGACCACCAGGTTGGCCCTGCCATTAGTGTGAGAGACCGCGTCGGCAGCCCAACTCGCCCCAAGTGCAGAAGCGGCCCCATAAAACAACCGCCCTCTTACTGGGAAGGGTGACAGTAAGATGCTCTACATGTGGCGTGGAGAAGCCAAAAGTATGTAAGAGAGCACAGCTTTGTATGGAAACGGGAGCCCCCCCGGGCCTGAAACAGGACCCCTGTATGCCATAGGGTCCTATCACTGGTGTTTCAGATGTCTTATGTAAGGTTACAGAGCAGGCCAGGAAGGGGGAGTGGACTTACTCAGGATTTACAACCGAGAAAAGCTTTCAATCAAGAGCCTGGAAAAGCATGAACTAATCCATCTGATATTTTGGTCCAGAAGGAGATTACAGGCTGACAACTTGTAAGAAATAGTAGAGCTACTCCAGATGACATGGATCCTCCGGCATCACCATGGAGACCGGGACTCGCAGCCCTGATCCTGGCCAGCATTCCAATGGGCATGTGGGCGCAGTCACGGCAACCGTGGGGAGACCCCAGAAGAGACAGGAGGTGACCTGAGGATCGATGATAGAGGGGTGGAATGGATCTGCATGGGGCAACCACGGCTGGGTGTCAATTAAGAGCACAAATGACCTAAATCAGGCCTGAAACTAAATGAAGACACTGACAGCAAAGCTGACACAACTGAAGGTGTGGAGCTTAACGGTAAAACAAGAGAGACCAAATGGAAGGTGTCAGCAAGTCAGAACCTGCCAAGATGGATGCAGCCTCATCTAGCAAGTGTGATTTAAAGGCATGAGGTTGCGGTCCAGGGAGGGAACTGTCCCCATGGGGCAGAACCGGGGCAGGTCCAACAAGACGAGCAGAGAAATCAGCATTTAAAAAACAGCTGACCTTCTGTCTGATTGGCTCTTCCGTTTGGGCCCAATTCAGGCTCCTGGCTATAGGCCCACATTCCCGAGCACCACGTGTTGATCTCGGTACCTTCGACCTACAGCTGCAGCCTCTGTGGTCTACAGCTCACTGATTAATGACTGAAATAAGTGAACTATCACCTCTCCTGAGGAAATGAAATGAGGCATCCGCTCAGAGCTACCCGTACAGACCAGAACTGCAGACAGCATAACACGCACATCTGCACACATCTGTACATTTATCATTAAAAGGCAGACTAATGATCTGTAAATACAACGGTCAACAACTCCAAGGGACACAAATAAACTGCTGATTCAATAGAGCAGTACTTTAACCCATTCATGATATTATTTAACCATGGCTGTTGAGTAGTAAATCCCAGAGGCTTCGCTGGCATGGTGCTGATCCAGAGACAGCCCCATGAACCAGAGACAGACAAACCATTTAGAAACGCGCTTCTCCTGACAGAAGCTGTGTATGGAGGCAAAGCCAGCATCTCTGAAAGCCAGATCAAACATCTGTTTTCCAGGCAACAGATGTGAGTAGAGCAGCTCACAGCTTAAAACATCTTCCAAAATGTCTTTAAAACCAGAATTACTGTATAAATGCTATGATAACCTGTAAAATGGCAGATTTCCCATTTTAAAAATCATCTTCCCAAGAGCATTCTGCTGTTAGTGTCTTGGGCTGGATAACCACAGAATCACCTCTCTATATCGGAGATCCAGGCAGGATCAACTATGGAATGTCATGAGGAACACAAATCCCATCTCCCAGGAGCTACCTGTCACGATCCAACACATTGTGACAGTGTTACACTGTGTGTTCACGATCGGCACGGCGGCGTTTAGAGGAGAACATTAGGCTGAGAATCATAAAGACAGCCTGGCAAGTCTGTCAAACCTGACCTGTCATTTCTTAATCCTGCACGTTTTTATCATACCTGAAAGGAATAAGCCGTAATGATGCAACAACAAACCGTTACCAGCAAGAGGCTGCAGATGATCCCTTACACAGGAGGCCAGTGCCTCACAGCCAACAGCTGTGCCTCCTAGTACTCCTACGCACATGGCACACATTATCACCACTCCCTAAAGGGGAGCGGGACCGTGCATGGTTCTGTCGTCCGAGGGGCATGGCTAGGGGCTGCTGCGTCTTCGTACAACTAAACTGTGCCAAGACCGACGGCCACGTCTCACCATGAAGGGATCAGTGGGCTGATGGGTGAGCCGGCGCGGCAGCATGGACGTCACCCTGGTGGTCACAGCCCCCACTCTGCTGCCCCCAGCTGCATGCGGACCTCCAGTTCCATCCTGAACATGACACGTCAGGCTAATTTACAGTGTCCTGCCAGCATCGCAGGTTCTAACGGGCGACCAACATAGTGGGCCATTTATCTGAAACTGGGATCTGCAGGACGGATTCATAGACCGACACCAAGCTAAATCCACAATGCGAGGGGTGGTGAAAGTAGAGAAGGGGCCTGTCAAGCCAACCGCAGAATGGGAACAAGCCTCTACGATCTAGACTCCCTTTCAGCAAAATACTTGGGCAAAATCAAGTAGCGGAGACTCCACTTAATATCGTTAAAATCAGGCCACCAACAGCTCCTGTCTGCGTCAGCAGTTCAGTTTCACGGTCACGACTTTTTTCCAGCCCAGACACACACCAGTGACAGTAACAACATGGGAATCAGCAGCAGCCGCACTGGTCCAAGATTCGGATCAGGACCGTGATCTGCAGTCAGTTGGGCAGGGCTCCGCGAAGAGGCATGGTCCAGATGGTCCACACAGAAACCAGTGTGGGTTTCTCAGAGTCTCCAAGGCCCGAGGACAGCAGTCTGACCAGAGGCCCCCCTCCCCCCGTTCAGGCGGCCTGGGCAGGCTGAAGGAGAGGGGGGACCACATCTGGGAGGCCGAGTCGAGTTACAGAAAAAATACAGCTGAGCATGTGTTTCAAAGGAGCCTGGAGCAGAGGGTCTAACCGAACCAACACACACACGCACATATAGCTGTCTCACTGTAACAAGCCTTTACTTCTCTCCATCGCCCTGCCACTTCCAAGTGATGTCAGTCACCATGCACGCATGTTCAAATCCACACTCTCCACTTCCTCTCTTCAACTGTCAGTCAGACATGTCACCCAAGGACCCAGCCTTCTGCTTGCTAGCAGTCTAACATGCTATCGGTGAAACACACTTCCAACTGCTGCCTTCTTCTGGCCACTGGCCACCTCCTCCGAGGGAAGCAGGCACCAGTGTAGTCGCCTCGACCAGGGTCCTCACTGGGTCACATGGAGCAGCAGGTGCCACACTGAGGCACACACACAAAGGCAGAACAGCATCCTTATGGTTACATGGCACACGGTACCGGCTCAACTCGACTCAGTTCGTCTCGACTCTACTCGCTTGGCGTTCCGTTTCCATTGCAGATAGCTGGTGGTTATGACACTGCACGCAATTCCCATTATGTCATCTTCACCACGACAAACAGGAAAGAACAATGGATGGTATGGAAGGGATTCTGTATCTGATTCTCAGTATGTGGCTATTTGTCACAACAAGAAGACAACTTTTATTTCAGAAGAGGCTGAGTGCAGCAAAACAAAACACCGCTGAAAAACGGTGGTCTACTCGGTCGAGTGCCCAAACAGATGGTCCGCGGCGGTGACTTTACAAATAGTGAAAGATCTGAAACACACATACACAGCATACCCATTTTAATGTGTAATAGTAGTTGATCACAGCGTGGTTTTGCGAGCGTTCATATCGGTTAAAAACAATAGACGATCAGTCGAATCCAAAATGGCTTGCTAAAATGCTTTGCCCAGTATACTCCGCCATGTGTTGATGACGCAGTGCTGTTGATTCTCTCTGACCAATCAGTAGCCTGCAGCGTCTTCACATGACCATCATAGCACCTACTTGGCTCGACTGGAACCGTAGCAGAGATGATACCAAAAAATGGAACCAAGTACCAGGTACCCTCCTCAGTTTTGCCAAATGGAAATGCAAAAAAGGCGAGTAGAGTCGAGTCGAACCGGTTCCATGTGGTGGAAACGCGCCACAACAGAATTCAGAGTGAGACCACCCCCATACCCTCTTCACCCTTCCCCTCCTCTCCACCCTTCCACTCCTCCCTGATTATTTTCTTTCTGCAACTCTTCCAGTTAAACTTTTGTCTTCAGAAATGTCCTACAGTGTAATT
>JAACJT020003223.1:0-10296 GCA_009936485.2 Gymnarchus niloticus | reverse complement strand
CAGCCAAGTTTGTCAACATCATTAGGAACTTGTATGAGGGACTGACATGCAAAGTAGTTCATGGAGGGCAACTGACACAGGATGTTCGAAGTGAAGACAGGTGTCGGACAAGGCTGTTTGTTGTCGCCCTTCCTCTTCCTGCTTGCAATTGACTGGATTATGAAGATAGCCACTGTGCAGAGAAGGAACGGGATCCAGTGGACACCTTGGACACAGCTGGATAACCTTGACTATGCTGATGACTTGGCCCTATTGTCACATACACAGCAGCAGATGCAGGAGAAGACAAATAACGTGGAGCCACCTCTGTACAAATTGGGCTCAACATCCACAAAGGAAAGAGCAAAATCATCAAAGGGAACACAAACAACTCCAACCCAATCACGCTGGAGGGTGAGGCGCTAGAGGAGGTGGAAGCCTTTACCTACCTGTGCAGCGTTATCGACAAGCGATGTGGAATGGATGCTGATGTGAAAGCCAGAATCAGCAAGGCAAGGGCCGCATTCTTGCAGCTAAAGAACATCTGGAGTTCCAAGGAACTGTCAAAACACACCAAACTCAGGCTATTCAACACCAACATCAAGACAGTTCTACTTTATGCAGCAGAGACTTGGAGAACATCTGTGACAACAATCAAGAAAGTGGAAGTCTTCATCAACAACTGCCTAAGGAAGATCCTCCAGATATTCTGGCCTGAAACCATCAGCAATGATGACCTTAGGAAGAAAACAACCCAGCTACCTGTAGAAGATGAGATAATGAAGAGATGATGGGGCTGGATTGGACATACTCTCCGCAAACCTGCAACCAACATCACCAGACAAGCCCTAAAGTGGAACCCTCAAAGGAAAAGGAAAAGAGGAAGGCCAAAAAACACCTGGAGCCGAGACCTTGAGGCAGACATTAAGACAATGGAGTTCACTTGGAACCAGCTGGAGAAGACAGCCCAGGACAGAGATGTCTGGAGATCCCTTGCGGGCAGTCTATGCTCCAGGAGGAGTAGCAAGCGAAAGTGAAAGTGAAGTGAATGGTTGAAACACAACAACTCACAGTGAGGTGAAGGAACTTCACGTTATTTAAAGACTGCTTAATGGTATGCAGCTGGGTTCAATATTCAAGTGGTGCAGAATGTGGGTAAACTAGGCATGGCTGGCTTTTAGGAGGAGTTAGGTGTGGATGGCTTGGTGTGAACGTGACAGCAAGAGCTCCTATTAATATACAATAAGTGTACCTATGCAATTATATTGCAGTAAATACGCATATGTATGTGAGCAGAACAACTTATAAAATGTGCATTTAATTTATTGTAAATACAATTTGTCTAGGGCCTTGCAACATTGTTTTTTTTTTTTTTTTTTCTTACAGCACATCATATATTGTATACTTTATCTGCAATCAAGATGCAATTTGTTTGTTTGCCCAAAGTTGATACCAGGGTGTATACGATGAAAACATTATGAGCAATCTGTTAAGTGGAATGAGGCAGTCTTACTTGTGACATTGTCTGAAATTAAAAAGTACTGTATATTCATTATCAGTGAGATTTATAAGCGCACTCAATCCTATTCAACAACATCCCATTTAGTTATGAAATTTTTAGCAAGCTTGGTTATTCTGAGCGATGTACCAATTTTAGAATATGACTATTGTTAGATACCATTACATGTGAAATACAGGTGCCATTATGATATTGATTTTACAGGGTAGCAGGTGTTAGGTTTTTTGGTCAGATGTATGTCACCAGAACCAGATGACTTGTTAGCCTGAACAAAACTGTTGAGTTGAAGTACAACCAATTCAACACACAGCCTGCATGATCCAGATTTGTGCACATTACTGTAGCACTTAAATTAGTTTTTGGGGAAAACATACTACAAACAACAATTTTCAGTTCATAGAATTTTGTCTCATTTTACATCATATGACATTTGAAATCTTTTGGACTCCTTTACTAAATATGAATATATTAAATTGCTATTCAATGTGACAGTTATTCAGGAGGACTTGTAGAAGTTCTGAACCAAACAAAATCAAAAGCTGAAATGTAGCCATCATATCTAGAACCATAATTGAAGATTATTCTCCAGGGGAGATTTTTTTTTTTGCCTACCATGTCCACCTTGCATATTTCACAAGTTGTACTCATGTTTCTTATTTCCAGCAGTTCTAAAACCTTCTAAAAATAAGTTATACCATTTAACCTTCAGCAGTTCTGTAACCAGTTTGCTGTGGGGTAAAACATATTGGACCCAGAAAGTTTTCTTTAAGATAAAGAGCAAGCTGCTGACCATGGATCCATTTGGAATATAAGGAATTTTGAAGATACCAATAAGAACCAGAATATTGCCACTTACCAGCTAATTCTGAATATGTGTGCTTTGTTCTGGTCTCCTGAGTGATGATGTGAAGCCACTGCATCAGACAGCATGAGGAGAGATGCACTTGTTCCCTTAGTGCCAGAAAATTGACCCTCTTCCATCCGCCATTTTGTCTGCCACAACAAATCATATATATTTAGAGAAAGCCCAATGTGTCACATCCATTTACCGCTACCTAGACACTACACTGTCAAAATGACCCATACACATTACTTTCCTGACATCAATGCAGTATGTGACCGGTAACTAAATAAGAAGCTGCAGTAGGAGAGTAGAATCAATAAGTTGAGAACAACTTTACTGGTACATGTATGTGGTATTGGCACACTCATATAGGTAGAGAATGTTAGAGAATAGAGTAGAGAATGTTACAATTAAACATACAGTATGGACTCTGAATATAAATATAAACATACTGTAAACCCCCAGCATGAGATATATCAACATATAAAAGAAGAAAATATATGCAATGATGTGCAAGTTGTAATGGAATAGTCTGGTGAACTACTGTGCAAACAAGTATATAAAAGGACATTTGGGCTGTTAAATATACCAGGTAAATGAATCCCCTGAGGAAGGTATGGAGGAGTAATATCAAATATCTACAAATATACACAATGAGCACAGACGAGTGGATGCAATGTGCAAGTTTGTTTCAAGCAGAATAATGAATACTGATAAATGACAACATTCATGCAAAGGGAAATGGCAGTTATAGTAAGTGCAATGAATTCATACCTGCACTGCAGGGCTGTGTTAAATAAGTACGTGCACAGCGCCGTCAAAGAAACAAAGGTATTGGGTATGGAGTGAGGGCAAAGTTGATTGCTAAGTATTACTGGTAAGCACCCTTCTCTGATATTTCAAGCACATTGCTTTAACAGTGCTGTGAGTAGCATTTACCAGTGTTGTAAGATAAGCTTCCCCTGACTGCTCTCAGTGGGCGCCACGCTAAGTGGACGAACATTCACACATGAGCTCTGGTTAAGTGTTGTGTGAAACTGAGTTGGATGTCCTTTCCATCCTTGGCCCACTCCTCTTTATTCATCCCCTTTCCCCGTGCAGATTCTATAACTTCTGTCCGCCATTCTGTATCTGGCTTTCATCTCCTCAGTCTGATGTGGTTCTCCTCTGCCAGGGGGACCATCTGGAAAAACGACCTGTCTTTCTTCCCTACAATTGACACTAAGAATTCAAACCAATTAAATCACCCAAAGGCTCAGATTACATCTTCAGCCAAGACAGACAGAAGACTTATCAGACATTGGTATTATGTATTATTCACCATAAGGATGAGGCTGCGAGAACTGTGCTGATAAGACACTTTGGGCAATCTTGGAGTAATGTAGTATATGCTTTCTTTATATAATACTATGTACATTCCAGATAATATCAAATACCTTTTTTTCACTGATTCTTCCAACCTGATATAATACACTGTGCACCCCAATATTATCAAGTACCTGCTATCCTGCTATAGTACTATGTGCTGTTATCATAATTTCCAGTACTTCTTATTTTGGCATAATATATGATATAATTTAACAGAGCATAAATGGATATGTGTGCTGACACAAAGCAGAGAAACGGAAGACACAAATCTGGAGTGCACCATAAATCAATTGTTACAAGTATAAGATAATCAATTAATGAGACATTCATAATTAATGAACTGTATAATATAAACATTTTCTAACATTCTACGCTTATGCAGCTTTTTGTTTCAGAAATCTGTTTGAATATGGCTGTCAACACTTTGACTTTTTTGTAAAAAGAATTTTGAAATTTAAGTACTACTATACCATTTGTGTTTTGTAAAAATTGTTTTTTGGTAACCTTCTAACCTTGCCTAATGAAATTGGAAAACATTTCATTAATACCCATAAATGTTGTCTGAGGCAATGGCAGCTTCTATAGAGGCTAGCATATTCATATTTAGAATGACTAACACTTCCACGTCTAGAGATATTTTAGACCATCTCCAGATTGATAGCTATTAATTTTGAGAATATATGTGAGATTTTAACTCTCAGGTAAGTAATTTCTTTTGAAGACCAATGAAATGGGAAACCCCAATGCAGTGAAGATTAAATAAGAAATGCAATGGACATGGCCTCACTTTTTGATAGGTTGACTTATATATCTTAAAATGCTACCAAAAACCTGAAATGTCTTTGAAAAGTGGGTGTGGATGTGACTTTATCATCAAGTTTAAATCCTTTAATTTCAATGTTCTTTTTTCCTGATTGCTTCTCCAAATGATTCAGTAGCCAAGGCAGAGAGAGGGCAACCCTGACAGGTTCTCCTCTCCAATTAAATGGGAGGGAAGAGTACTCAGTACTCAGTACTGTTCATACTGAGGCCCATTGACAGTGATATATAATTTCACCCCGTCTATAAAGGACTGACCTACATTAAACAAATACAGAGCATAAAAATGGTAACCCCAAATTAGGCACTGGTGAGACCGGCAATGGTCAGGGCTGTGCCCGCACACACTCACACAAATTTCTCCCCATCAACCATTTCTTGCAAAGCCCCCACTTCTCATCCCATATGTTTTTTTCTCGAGGGGGGAACTTCGGGCTTTACTCCAGGCCACCAAGTAAACAATTACCACGACTGCCCATTGCACCAGGTCAAATGATTTCTCCATAACCAATGATATGACAACACTTTTATGTTGTTCCTTTGAGGTAAAACTGTTTGGTCTGGCTTAACCAGATATAGTAATACTGATTTGAGTTTCTCTGTCAAAAGCATTGCCAAGAGCCAACTGCAAAGCATCCACTTCGGCAGTCATATAGGGTTGATTTTGCCTTTTTCCGTCGGCCAAAGACAGACTGTCGGGCAGCTTATGTGTCTTTTCATGTAAAAAAATGACATGGAATCAGTTTATCCCCGAATGTCTTGTACTTTTCTTTTGGGGAGCCATCAGGCCCGATGGTCGTTTCATCCATCATTGAGGTGATAGCCTGTGAGATTTCCTCCTCAGTAATTGCCTCCCCAGTAAGTCTTGCTGGCCCTTAAGCAATTTTGTTAACTGTGTTTGAGAGAAAAACTTATTTGGTTTAAATCTGGTAAGCACCTATCTACCTCTTCTTATAGGTTGTGCTTCTGAAAGAGAAGTACTTCAGAGGCCCGTTTTGTCATAAGAGAAATAATAATGCCTCTGTAACTTAAACTGTTGTAATAGTTTTATGTTAATTTTTTGCATGTTACAAGCTTTGTTTGAGTTCCTCTTGCTTGTTATAAGAAGGAAATGGTGTCCACCCCCCTTAAAGTCACCTAGCGGCAGTATCTCTCACAGTACCTGGGCTGCCTTTAAGGGTATCCTTTGTTTCAAAGCAGGATGTAGTTTGATGTTGATCTCTCCACAAATTCAGGGTCATATATTAGTTTTAGGCAAAACCTCCAATTCTTTAGGGGAGCAGTGGGATCCTCAACTAATGTACAAAAATAATTGGTGCATGATCACATGTATATATTAGCCTTATATTTTACCTTTCTATCAATCCCAAAAGCTGTGGGGGTGTCTAAAAGAAATCTATCCTAGAGTATGATTTGTGAGGATGAGAGTAAAACATAAAATCCGTTTTTTGGCGGCGATGAATCTTCAGTATCTGCCATGATCTTGAAGCATTCCTAATAATGAGATTACACTCGTACTGTGTCCTCTGGTTATAGAGGGTGGTGATTGATCTTGAAGCATTCCCAACAATGAGATCACACTCGTACTGTGTCTTCTGGTTATAGAGGGTGGTGATTGATCTTGAATCATTCCCAACCATGAGATCACACTCGTATTGTGTCCTCTGGTTATGGAGGGAGGTGATTGATCCTGCACCCCATCTAATATGCACTTGAAGTCTCCACCAATTAAACTACAGAAAAAATCTGCATGTCCAATGATTTAACAAACCATTTTATTCCATATGGGGTCATTGGGGGGGGGGGGGGGCAGCTTATCCCAGGTATCCTAGGGCACAAGGTGGGGACACCTTGCATTGAGCGCAAACCCATCACAGGGCACAGTCACACACTACAGACAATCTAGACATAACAGTTAGCCTACAACATGTGTCTTTGTGAATAAGCACAGGAAGGACATGCAAACTCTATGCATGCAAAACAGGCGGGGATTTGAATCCCCAATCCTGGATGTGTGAGGTAGCAGTGCTAACCACTGAGCCACCAAGTTTAGCACTAAATGTTAGAGTATGAACATTTAATGAAGCAATTTTTTTCCCATGTAATGTATCATGGATTAAAACATGTCAGCCTTCAGAGTCTACTTTGTGTGCAATTAAAGTAAGGGGAACTCCTTGATGCGTAAGAATAATTGCTCCCTGACTATTAGAAATAAAGAAATATACTTGTCCAGACTATTCTCTCTTGAGTTTCAACTGTTCTGTCTCATTCAGATGTGTTTCTTGGAGGAGTTCTTTATTCCTTTAAGAAATTAAGTGACCTTTTGCTTTTAATTAAATGATTTAAGCTTTTTTACGTTTCATGGGCAAATATTAGATGCATTATGATTATTGATGGCTTAGAATGTTAATCTTATTCATCCAACAGTGCCCTCCCTGACAAACCCATATAATCTAGTCAAAGATGGAGGCTCAGATTACATAATACTAAAAATATATTTAGAAGACCAATCCCACAACATACACAGAACATGTAAAGAACAATTGCATATAAATTATATATAAAATTCAACATTCTCTTCACAACACAAAACTCAACAAAGGGGTTCAAGTGACAATATGCCTTCCCAAGGTAAGTCTCTCAAAACAAGTCCTAGCAGGGAGGTTTAGCCACGCCCATACCAGTCACATGTGCAGCAGTGCTCCAATGCTCTAGGTCCCTGGAGTACTGTCCGGGGTTTTGTGTCTGCCCATCGTGTTTCTTCATTTGCCAATTGCTCTGAATGCTCTCATGAGTTCCACCACTGTCTTTTGATATTTAGGTTCGTCTCTCTCCTCTTGTCTTTGCTGTATGTTTGGTTGCATCACTGCGTGTATTATTCTGTGTCTTGTGCTAGTTTCCTAGTTTTGTTTGTTTGTCTCTTCTCCTAGCAACCCTGTTCGTGCCTTGTTTTCAGTTAAGTTTCTTGACTTTGTCACCCCATGTTTTCAAGGCAGATACCGGTGGTTATTTTTTTGTTGTTTCTTTTTAAACTCTTGGGTTGTACTCACACTTGCAACCTTGTCTCCTTGCCCTGCAAGCTCCAATCTGGTGACAAACATGACAATACCCATAAAACTCAAACAGTCCTCTGGAAGTGACATACCATTCTGTAGACATTAAGATAAAATGTGGTTATATATAAAAATAGGTTAAAAGTTTCCACTATGAAATTTAATAAAGTAACTTAACTATGCAGCCAACGGTTTTGGGATGCGTAAAAGACATCACTAAATGAATAAAGCACTCACATAAAGTCACACTGCCTGGTGAACAAATTATTTCAGAGGCAGCTCATTGCTGTATTCAACAACAGAAGCTGGTGTTATAAAGAACTTGGTTCCAATGATTTATCTGTATTACTGCTGGAAATGGCATTGAGTATTCAAACTCCAGGGCCTTAAGTCCCTTTTTTACCCTGAGAAACTCTTGCCACTTGTTCAGTACTCCTACTGAGAAGTCTTCATTGATGTGGAGCTTGCTTTTGCCAACTTTGCCTTCTTTCAATCTCCTAGCACTCTGCATTATAATTAGCTTGTTCTAATAACTGTGAAGGTGAATGTAGACGAGCCCCCATTTTGAAGTGCCCTCAGCTAGATGCTGTGTCAGGCTATGGTGGACACAATCAATCTTAATTTTGCCTTTTGCTGCTTCTGTTTTTAGTGTTTTGGTTAGCTGAGTCTCAAAAAAATTCCCTGTGATTCTCGTTTTCTGTGGTCTGAAGAATTATTTTGATTATAATGATATAGCACCTTTCTCAGTTTTCCAAATCTTCAAGCTTTTCAAGCACTAATTCAGGACTGTTTTTGGGTTGTGGTAATTTGGCTTTGAGTTCAGCTATTGCTTAGGTAGCCAGAATGCATTGTCTACCTTGTTCAAGACTGGTTTCAGCAATCTGTGACTTTTCCCCTGTAGGAATGATAGACAAAGCTTTGTCCAGTGAGGAAGCTAGGTTTTTTCTCACATCTTCTTTGATTCTCTCAATCGACACCATAGTCTGGTACCATTTTTGGACTAGTGTTTGTAAATTTTTCCTTCAGTTTTTGTTGGAGAATTCTTTTGGTGCTCTGTAAAAGAGACCAAAAATCAGTTAAACATGTAACTCAATATTGATATTACGTTACCCTTGTACAGTAAATTTAAAAATAAAAAAGTATAAATGTTACATTCAAAGGGTAGGGAAAACCATTAAAACACCAAACAATATATTAAAACCACATAGCTAATAATGAGTGGGATCACACATTGCTTTCAGAATAACTTCAATCTGGAATGCTGTCATACTGTATGTAGTGTACTATTAGATATTATTCAAGAAGAAAACCATCCAGTTCTTTGAGGGTTGATCGACGTTTATACTAGTTGACTAAAAGTATGTGGAAACTTGCCTGTACAATATCATATTCCAAAATAAAAGGGTATAAACAGGAAGTTGGTCCTTCCTTTGTGGCTAAAACAGCCTCTTTTGAAAAATCTTTCCGAGATGTTGGAATATTGTTGGTAGTATTCTCTGCCATTTAGCCACAACAATATTAGTGGGGTTGAATAATAATGTTGAGAAATCAGGTCCCCTTCTGTTTCTGTGGCCTACCACATTACAACTGAATTTTTGTTACTTATGGAAGTTTCCACATCACAATCACTTTACCTGCAGTAGACCATGCAGAGCAGAAATTTGACACTGGCTTGTTGGAAAGGTGGCATTTTATGATGGTGCCATGCTGAAAGTCATTCTGCTGGTATGTTTGTTGCTGGAGATGTTTGCTTAATTATATAGCAGCAATGAGTATGGCTTAATTGCCTAAGTCCTATTGCCTAATATGTGCACAGCCCTATTAATAGGTGTCCACTTACAGAACATTTGGCCATAAAGTGTACTTTATACTATGTGCTGCAGAACTTTCCATAAAAGTTTGAAGGTGTTTAGATCTGGCTATTCGAACTTACAGAATGTGTCTGACTTCATTTTGGCATTCAGAAAACCATGTTTAGTAGTCTGAGCGGGGACATTATCATCATGGAATTTGGGAGCATCATGAATGTACTTTACCCCTGGTTCTTTAAAATTCTCTCATATACCTTGACTATCATATGACAGAGCAGAGCAACCATCATGTTTCCCCAAAAATGGATGTCCCTGCTAATAAACACCAGCTTTTTAGAAAAATCCATATAGATGTAGCAAAAAATCACTGAAAAAGCGAAAATGACTCAGTAGATCATATCACTTATTTCCATTGCTCAGTAGTCGAGGTTTTATGTTCCTTACACAAGGTTATGGATCATTGTGCATTGGCCTTGGGTACAGTCAGTTCCTGCATGGCATCCCTGCCATGCATTCTGGGTGTGTGAAGATTATGACATACAGTCTTTGTTGAAACTGGGTCACAGAAGTGCTAAATCAATTCTGTTATGATATTTGAACTTTTATTTTTCAGTAACTACTGTAAATTATTAGGTGCTTGTCTATTCCAGTCAGTGAGCTTTAACTACCCTTGTGAAAAAGTATATTATTAGCATGCTAAATCATGAACAATTTATATTATATTTGTACTATGCTATTTTTACCAACTTGCAAAATACTAAATATACTAAAGTTCAATTCAATTTCAATTAAATTTTATTTATATAGCGCTTTTAACACGGAGCGTGGTCACAAAGCGCTTTACATAGTCCCTGGCCCACAGTCCCCAGAGAGTAAGCCAAAGGCGACAGTGGCAAGGAAAAA
>JAACJT020003222.1:0-10297 GCA_009936485.2 Gymnarchus niloticus | reverse complement strand
GCCTGTGTCCCCATTGGTCTCTCCCTCATAGTTATGCTGCCATATATAGTTATGCTGGGGCTCTTGCTATTTTATTTGCAATTATTCTGCCACCTTAAATGGCTACTCTGCTCATCCATATTCTCTTTCCCCCGCGCCCCCCTCTTATGGGGTGCTTCCCTTGGAGTCTCGGATTCAAGAGATCTTCATATTGTCTGCTGGCCTACCACGCCCCCCTCCACTTCAGCTGTCCACACTGACTGGCTTGATGCCTTTTGAGCCACTGAACCTTTTCTGATCACTAGACTGCATCCTCCAATACCCTGTTGTCCTCCTGATTGCTCAACATTGTTATTCTTTTTTGTATTAATGAATTTGTCCTGCCTGGTGCCGGCCAGAGGAGGATGGCCTTCCCCCTTGAGTCTGGTTCTTCCCAAGGTTCTTTCCTTCTGAGGTAGTTTTTCCTTACCACTGTCACCATTGGCTTACTCTCCTGGGACCCTGGGCACAGGACTACATAAAGTGCTTTGTGACAGTGCTTCTTGTTGAAGGCACTATATAAATAAAAATTGAATTGAATGTACACTTTTTTTTCCCACAATTTGTATATAGATATATCGGTGAAACTGTTCAGTATATTAGGTTTAGCTGTGTTTGTTGGATTCGACAGAAAACGTGAATAGAAACGTGTCATATTAGCCACAGAAGAAGACGCCTACATTTTGGGCAGGTTGGCTGCAATGAATAGTAAAATGCAGACTGGAAACATGAAATCTTTGTTTTCTTTACTCTTCCTTTCACTTTCCTGCTGTACAACTTTTCTCTAGGGTATAACAGCATTGCTCCACCTTCCAGTGAACAGTACATGATTGTCCAGTTCAAGAGATCCAGCCCCTTAGTCAGCTGTAATTGTCATTTTACACGGATGTCTCTCTTATCACAGCCTGGTCCTCTGTAGTTCTAGTAAGTCCCAATTTGACCATTTTCACTCTAAACCAAAGTGTACTACACCCACCCGTAAAAGTTTACTGTGGTGGAGAGGACTTGGAAAGCCAGCATGACAGGAGCAGACCATTCGTTGGCCTGCAGGATGGTCGGTTCCAAGGTAACACACTGGTTAAAACAAGGTCGCCATATTTGTAGCTTGTTAACAGGGAATACGCAGATGATCTCTGAAACTACAGTTTCACCTGTATCACGTTCCTCATCTTACACATTCGACTTAAAGGACCACAGACCACCAGGCAGGAGACTGTGCTCATGCTGGATTGCAGTCAGGTTGGGAGGCCCGACAAGGCTTGTGCAGAAGAGAGGCCGAGATGTAATCAAAGGGAGACCCTCTAAGATAGGGAACCGCTAAAACCATAGAGTGAAGACAGCAGCTTTATTGAAAACACTCGGAGGGGGTGTGAAAAAATGTCACTTCTCCCTCTGGTGCCACCAAAAGGTCGGAGGCCCGTAGTAATCACAGAATCACAGACAGATTAACAGAATTGCTGCAGAAACAATGTGGAGCTGCAACGAAATAACCAAAGTACCAAACCGCCTTGTTCGGCATTTTTCATGCATCGCATCGTCTCTTGTCCTTCGGGTTCCTCCATCATTGTTTGCTTGACCTGTGGTGGACGTCAACGCAAACCACGGCATAACTGCAAAGAGCAGCATAACAAAGCATTCCTTTATGTTCCACTGTTCACAACGCCATGAAACCCCTCCATTGTGCAGCCGCCAGAACAAACCCACAGCCCATGGGGGTGGGGTGGGAGGGGGGGTGTGTGTGTGTGTGGAGGAAAAAAGGGGGGAAAGGGAAAGTGAGAAAAAGGACCATTTAGAAGCCATGCGTGGACTTCACTGTCCCATTGTGTATATCTAGAGCCTTACCAATCTCCACTTACACTCTCTGACACATTCAGATTCAAAAGTGCTTTATTAACGCAAGCGTAGAGTAGCAAAAAACGTCTATTTGGACATAAACATTTAAAAACATCTACTCTCTCCACCATTTCCCAAGCGTTTTCCCCCTCCCTCATTCTGTGCATGCCTTCGGCTGACCAATCAGATCAGCCGATGGGCTGGCTGCAGTTTTAACGATGGCTAGGCTAATGTGGCGCCTTTCGATAAATGTAAATATCCTGGAGTGACTGGTATTCGCAGCTTCCGCTCTGTGCTGGCTGTTCACTCATCCATAGGAATGGGACTATCAGCTTTTAGAGAGCGTAGTGCCAAAGGAGGCCAGCGTATTTCAAAATGGGGTCCTGGACACCTTCTCTGTGACAGAGTGAAAGAGAAAAATAACCGTCATGTTATCTCTACTCCCTTTTTAAGGCCAGTGCTAAAGTATGAGTAACACAGGCTTTCAGCTCTGCCAGCCTCTCAGTTAAGCACATAAGTGATTACTCACTGGCTGTCTCAGGTGACAACATGTTTTTGTTTGTAGAAAATGACTGAGACACAGCTTTCCCATGGCAGTCATCAGCAACTGTCAGCTACCTGAACTCTGGGTAGAGCAGTCACAGTTCAGACTGTTTACAGGCAGTTTCTGAGGAAATATTGTGAAAGTTAATGATTAATAAAAAAAAAAACAAAAAAAAAACCGACAAGCACACCAGTCAACGACATTTGGCTCCTCTTCCGACACGAAAAACTTGCGTATTGCAGCTTCCAAGGTTTTGCGAGGCATTTAGCCCACTACCCTGGAGATGAAAGGTCTGTAAAGTGGCCACATGGATGTGTGAACTGTGAATAAACCAGCATGTACGAGACTCACTGGAGCGTCTCTACTTGGCAGATTGAATGGGGAACATAGAGTCAGTCTCTCAGGCTGCCCTCAGAGCTTAAACACATGCAAAGGAAACAGCTGGCAGTCAGGGATCTCCCCCCTCAGAGCATGCCTCCGCTCTTATCTTCTCCTGCCTCCCAGAGACCGATGTGGAACCTCTGAAGAGCAGACAGGCCAGGACTTGCTGCTCCGCTCGTCACTCCTGGCTGAAACTCCAGCACTGTGGACAAATGCCGTCTAAAGCACATCATCTCTTGAGAAATGGGACATGAGATGGCACAAAATTACAGGGCGGTGAAATCCAGCAATCACAGTTACTGCATGACAACCCCTCCCCCCACTACAGCCTCTCTGATGGGGATCCAGCTTACAGACAGCGTTGTGGCTTTATGGCATGTAAACATTCCTATCCTAAGACCAGCTCATTCCCAAGTGATTTCTGAGATGGTGATCCACCAAAAACAGCGAGAATCCAGAACTCGCAGTTTCTGGGCTGCTGAAAAAAAATGGACTATGAATAACAGGGAACTACATCATTATGCCATGAAACTGTGAACCTCATGGGTTTGAACCTCACACGGGGTCTGAAGTCTGCTCACAGAGCCATTTGTTCAGGTTTTATTAAATGTGGTTATTTGTCACACGCAGTTTGGAAACACTACACAGAACACTGAGGCCCAGCAGCAGTGTACAGGCTCAGGAAGGTCTCCAGTCAACACCACAGCACTCCAGAACAAACAGCTGGTGGAACGTGGCTCCACATCTTTATTCATCTTCAAAACCCAAACAGTAAGTGCTGCATTTTCCCACTACAGTCTCACATTCAAACTCTAGGAGTAAAAGAATTTAGGCATTCCAACACTTCATAAATAATTCTGTACAAAATAATGCTCATTATGAAAAAACTACAGACCCCCCCCCCCCCCCCCACCCCCATCACTATCTGAAAATACCACCACACACAGTCACACAAAAAGATTTTCAAGTTTGCTCAAAGTGGAGCTGAGGTACTCCACAGTGAGAAACACACACCAGCAGAGTCGGCCTTCAATCAACAGGAAGCCACCCCAAGTTCTGACTGAGGGGCGGCCAGGAGCCAGAAAGGGGAACACAAAGGCCCCAGTGTTCCCCACCGCAGTTACTGCGGTGACAGCCACCATGGCACTGCTCTGACCCACCCTGGGTGTTTTTAAGACTTCACAGTGCCTGGATGTGACCTAAAACCTGGGTACAAGCGAAATGTACCAGTAATATTAAAAACTAAAATAGAATTTCATGGGCGTTGTAATGAAACTAGCATAGAACACCTTCTCACATCAGTTGGTGCCCCTCCCTTGAGAGAAAGGGTGAAAGTTTTCACCCAAAAATGGGAGGGGGGCACCTTCAGTAGAGCACCGGTGAGGGTCTTGCCCACCTATGGTGTAGCAAGGTGATCGCACACTTTGAGTCACACAAGATAGTTTAAAAATATGCACACACAAAATCAAAATACAACACATTCACAACAAATGGACCGCAGAGTACAAAAAAATCGTTTCTAAATTTACAAATTACAATAAACTTAAAACTATTGATAATGCAAGCGCATAGCTGCCACTTGGGGGGGGGGGGGGGGGCCACACTTAAAACCCAGACATTTTTTGGGGCACCCAGGTGCCATAGGGGCCTTGTCACAGTTCAGCGAAACACCAAACTGGTCCATTGGACCAGTAATCCGCACCTCCAATATCTGGTTTTTGTTCCCGCAGAAGTCTGATGCCCTGGAGAGGCCAAAAATCACACGATACGGTGATTTGTAAAACAACCGATTACGGTTTGCTTTGCATGCCGAATATCTACAACATTTAAAAAAAACTCGTTGGTTGTTTTGTGATGATTAGTCAATGACTGATGTTCCTAATCCTTAATTATAAAGGATTAGCGAGTTACATTTTACTAATTTGTTGATGTTTCAGACTCATGAATAAATGCATTGTGCAAGAACTTTAGGGTTTTTACATCTTTTAGAAAGCCCATTATTAGGAACCGGCCATTCCCAAAACAAAGTGGGTTAGTTTATAACGCTTCATTAAAGCCTGAGGTCAGACAAGACACCAAAGAAATGAGAAATAAAAACCAGCTCGGAAAGCTGTCTGAGCCCAGATCGGGAAATGGTGAAGGTGATGAGGTAGAAGGAGCCAGGTGGGTGAGCCATCAAGGCCCAAACCATCCCTCTGACCATGACACACGCTAGTCTGATAGCACCGTGTCCTCCAGACACTCAGGCTCAGCTGGGTGCTACATGGCCTCCCTCTAGTGGTGGAGGCAAGAACAGTCATTTGGCTTTGGGAAGACGTAGAAAATTCCTGAGTGTTTTCTTTCAGGCCCCTCCACCGAGGAAGCTCCTACGCACAAGGGTAGCACTCAGACCTGAGGGGGGCATGCCATGGTGACCCAGGACCCTGTCAGTTCTGTCTTAGCACATGCCAGTTAGATCTTCATTTTAAAAGCAAAATGTCCGAATGGGGAAGGAGGCTAAGAGGGCTCAACATTCCAGGAGAGTATGGAGCACAAGAAACACGCCCCAAGCACAGTGTAAACATTGGAGCTGCAAAATTCAGATCCTTGGCCAGCCGTTAATGCCTTAACCCCCCCATCCGCTGAAGGAAAATCACTGGCTAATTATTTACAATTATGCATCCCAGAAAACAGACAGACAATGAACACAGATGCATTAAAACAGGAATGCTGTACGTGGCTGAGGAGCATCTGTGCAGACCCTCCCCCCGGCCTCAGCTTTTCAGCAGGTCACCCAAGTCGTAGGTGTCGAAGAAGCCCGAGACGCCCTCCCCATCTTCCAAGCCCCACAGGTAGTCATCGTGGTCAAGAGGGGGGGTGAAGCTGACGAAGGGGCCAGTGGCGTCTGAGGAGGGGCCAGGGAGCTGGTCCTCCGTCATCTGGAGAAGGCTGGGCGGCAATCCCAGAATGCCCTCTACATCCAGCAGGGGGCCTCCGGAAGCTATGGTGGCAGCAGACGCCTCCACTGTGGGGCGGAGAACAGGTGGTGTCAGCCATTAGGCTGTGATGGTATTACATATGGAACACTGGCCATGTGTGGCAGTAGAAGTCCCCACCCCCAACCCAGGATCAACACCCACCCTCAACAGGTTCCTGCTTGATGGAGGGAGAGGTGGTGCCAGAGGAGTTGGAGGCGGGGCCTTTAATGGGACTGCCGTCATCAAACTCCTCCTCCGGACACAAGAAGACCTCGATGGGGCCGTTCTTACTCTTCAGGTAGATCTGCAGGGAATCCTGAGGGCGAAGGAGGGTCATACAGGAAGACTTAGACATAATAGATATAAACTAAAGCCAAACTTGTCGACGGGGATGAACGATTATAGGCTTATGATGTTGTGTAATTCACCCTAGCGACGAAAGAAGGTGCACAGTGATTTTGAGTGACTTTGGGTTGTTTTTTTTTTGTGGTGATCCCTCGCCCCGAATTTCCAGACATTGACTACATGTCTTTAAAGTCTCACTGTCCACCTTTCTCTCACCTTGATTCGTTCTGGATACCAGACTGTCATGGATGAAGGCAGACTGACTACGCAGCACCTTTTGTCGAACTGAGTCAAGAGTGTCTGAGGCATCAACCAGACTCAGTGGTTTTCACCCGCGCATAGCGGTGAATACCATGTTGTTGTTTTTTAAAACTACGGCACACTGCATGTGGGGTAAAGGACACCTCTATATCTGACGTACACGGCCGGGCTTACGGGATAACAGCTTTGTTCTTAGCGAAAACGGACACAGTGCAGTTTATAACACAGAACCGCTGCTGCATTCACGCGCACACACGCATACACACCCACCCCTGAAGATTCCGGAACCTCCAGCTTGGTCTCGGACGGCGCTTTAATCGCAATGACCGTCTGGTCCTGCAAGCTGGTGATCGACCGGATGTCCTGGTAGGTGACGTATCCCAGCATGCAAAGCAGTTAAGGACAGTATGTGATGCAAGCAGAGATCATTATCCTTTCTGTATGTACACACACAGCCAGAAGGTTGCTCTTTCAGATCCCGGGATACCTCAGTTCCGGGTTACTATGACAGGGAGCATCTTATCCACAGTGCTGTAGTAGAACCTAAGCAAAATAACCACAAGGAGCTCAGAAGCAGAACCAGCAAACACCCAACTCCCCACAAAAAAAAAAAAAAAGGCCTCAACCCTTGGTGCGAGTGTTAAGGTCCACCCCTCCGTGACATAGCTGCAACGCCAGCACACCCGAGGCTACGCCTAACAGTGGAAGGATATTGCTGGCTGTCTTTATTCTCGGTAAGCTGGCACAGTTGGGTGGAGCTAGTCTGGATGAGCTGGTCCAGCGCCTTCTCCACCCTCTCCAGGTCACTCAGCTCCTTCCTCAGCGCACGTGCCTTGTCGGAGCCACAGGTGGAGCCCTGGAAGACCGCTCCGACCCTGCGGACGGCCACATGTGCGAAGGAGGTTGACGGGAGTCCCACAGTCTGGCCTTAATTTTCAGAAGCTCCACAGGCAGCAAAACGTTTGGGCCCAAACAGAAGGCCGCGGTGCCTCTCGGGGTACTCACATCCACTGAATGTTGTTCTTGGACTTCTTGCGGATCAGCTGCACGCCCTCCAGAACGTTGGTGATGTCATAGATGCGCCTCTTCTGCACCGCCAGCACCTCGGTGGCCCAGTTCAGGTCCAGCACGCCGTCGGACGACTCGCTCAGCAGGCCCACAAACTTCTTGGTGAGGAGGCCGAGGGACGTGTCGTAACGTGTGCGCTCACTCGGTGACTTGGGGGCTGCGTTTCGAACAAAGGACAGCCAATAGGAGTGACCTCCGTAGCGAGTGCGTCAGCCCGGCCATGGGTCAGATTGCCCAGGAGACCACCTGAAGTCATCCACATCCACCCAGAGTGACTCAGGACTACGGGAAGCAGAGGAACATTAACTGTGGGCCGGAGGCCAGCCCTACATTCCCTGGGTTTGTCTCTCATCTTAAAGTAGAGGTCTAAACTAATCGCCGATATGCTTCAGCACGTCATCTCAAGGAAAGCCCGTCAGCCGAGGTTCACCGAGCAGCCGCGATAAGCATACTCAGCCTGGACGCTGATCGAGCTGCCCACCCTCCCAGCCTGGATACTCACTTTTTGGGCTGCACTGCCTGACCCCACCCCCCTTTCCTTTGGGGGTGCGGAAGTCGGGGACGTATGGGGGGTCCTCCAGGTCCAGCTTTCTCTTAGCCTGAGGGGTAACATGGGGGGAGGTGTTAATGAGGCCCCAATTCATCTACACAATAACTCCCCCCTCCCCCAGGCTAACCTAGGCTTCCATACACATTCCATTCAATCATGTTATAACTGCTAACAAGACAACATTCCACCAGAAAAGTGACTCCACCCACTGCGACTTCCCCATTGAAAAAGGACAGACCAACGGACCACACCCACTGGCCCAGGCCCCACCCCCAGCAGCCCAGCAGTCTCCACTACTTTTCTGAACTCGGCCCCTGGCCATGCACTGCGTGCTGACAGACACAGGCCAGAGCAGAGAGAAGAAATAACACACACCAATAAAGTCAAATTCACTGGCACAGAAGAAACAAGGAATTCACGATTATGACCCGTCATAAGAGCAGAAAAATGTGGACAATGTCTGAAACTATCACGAGACAAATATGACAGGAGAAGGCAGAAGGAACAGGTTATCACTACACAAGACAAGAATGTGCCAGTGCCAGGAGTCACACCACAAGGGCCAGCAGTATGGTTAAGGGGCTCTGAGGGGCAAGCGGGGTAGCAGGTCAGACCACCACAGTCAGTTCAGTCTACGTGTTGCTGTGACATGCATTCTCCTGACTGTCCTCTGGGGGGCGACAGTGAGAGGAATCGCACCACAGCCGAGAGCAGTATGAACTCCCGGACAGCGGCAGATCTTGTGGCGAACGCATCACACAGGGCCCACTGGTAAGAGAGTGCCAGCTTCTTCCCTGCCAGCCACACCCCCACTGCTGTGCTGCTAGAATTTTCTTTTCTTGTGGTTAACAGAAGTAGTTGTTGTGTCAAGTGGAGCTGTAATACAAACCACACACAGAAGCGGTTCGGAGGGGAAATGGGCCGTTCTTCGAGGTCGCTGCCGGAAACTAAAGGTCAGCTATTGGATGGTGCAGCCTCATTAATCACTGCGCACTTCCTGTTTCCGGAAGGATGAGGTCGAGATTGCATAGGGTGGTATTGGGACCTTCAGGCGTGTGGCTAATCGTGGCAATAAAGACCACCTGAACACAACCGAGTGAGGATGAGGACCATGTGTTGGAGGAAGTCAGTGACTATGGGGGATTAAAGGTTCTGGAGTCCTGAGGCTGGAGACCTGTAAGAGAGGTGGGGCCCTGCCGTAAGAGAGGTGGGGCCCTGCCGACAGTAACTGCCATTTCACAAGATTCACACATTTCACTCCAGAAACAGCACAGTAAGCCAAACCACCCTGCTTTCAAATCTCATTTCAGCAACAGACTCTTGTGAAATTAGGTGGAATACCGTTTTCGTCAGCATTCCTTAGCAGTGATGCAATGCAGATTTGGACAGACTAATCATACCGTGGGACGACACACAGCATGATGTTCCTGTGAAACGTGGCTCTAACTTCAACCCTAATCTGCACCAAGTTGCTCAGCTGGTTCCTCACTGCCCTGCTCTCCAGCCCTTTCCTGCATTATTACAGGCTGAGGCAACACTCTTCCATTCTTCTTTCAAGGGTAAACTAAATATTCTTAAGTGATTTTACTCCAGTGGTACTTTGAAAAAGATTAATGTATTGTACTGTAGCGAAGGACTCAGATGCATACAAGTACAACAGATCAAACTAGAAATTACCAAGAAGTCTGACAGTGAATCAAACTTCTAAACCTTTACTCCTCTTGGGGCAATGGCCCCTAAAGAGGATTCCGTGCATCTTCTAACTTCATTTTTCAGAAAATGAGATTTAAATATAGCTGTCCAGCATCCGACGTGAAAGATTAAATGGTGGATCCACTTCATCATATGGCCTCGCTCTGGGGGCCCCCCTGGCCTGGTCATTAACCCACCACCCTTTGTAGTAAAGTGCTCTACCACATTTGGACTGCAGCCATCAACAATCAGAGCCCCCAAAGTATCCAGGGTGGCCTCCCAGAGGGTCCCCGACAGACAACCCACTTCTTTTTGGGACAAATCAGAACCGAGTCAAAAAAGCTGGTGGCTCACTGACATGCTGGTATGTCAGGCAGGGGGGACGTAGCACCCAGAGAAGCCCCTAAAACATCCAAGGGCCCTTTAAGACATGGTAAACACCACGTGCAGGAGCCACAATAAAGCTGAGCGCCCCTGGGACAGAATGGATCTGGACCGTTACCTTCTAAACAGGAAAAAGGCAAAAGACTGCGTGTCCCACCATCACTGCTCAGCACACAACCCCCCACTACGGGGTCCCCACAGCTGACACCTCTAACAGACGCAGCCAGCTGACCCATGCCTGGAAAAGACACCAGCACCTCCAAC
>JAACJT020003221.1:0-10297 GCA_009936485.2 Gymnarchus niloticus | reverse complement strand
CCGGGTCCCTTCTCATTTTTGTTTATATCCCCCAGCCCTTCCCCCCCCCCCCCCCCCCCCGATTTTCCTTCAGGCCGGAGGGGAGTGAGCTTACGCTGTCAGGGTTCCCACAATTAGGAGTCAGAAGAAAACCTCCGGATGGCTGTCAGCAATTAACATAGCGGTGTCCGCTACGCTGCCCCCCGCCCCGCAGGGACTTTGTCTCATGTTTTTATGATCGCTCGGGTCAGCCTGCAGGGTGGGGTTAATCGGGGCTCGGTTTTTACCGCTGTCCTCGGCCTGCTGACCCCCCCCCTTCCCCTGACTATATAACCCCGCTCCCCCAGCGAGTGACCTCGTGTCCCAGGCAGTGCCTGGACAGTTTCTGCGTGAGATCTGTTCCCAGTGACATTAATGGGTTGGTCATCATACCTGCTCTTACCTTTGCCTCCAGCTTATTCTTATGTGATTTCTCTCTCTCGTCACTTCCTGTTTCTTTGTCTCACTGTGACTGGGACACTTGTACACATGTAAACATCTGCCTGCTCTGCGTCCAAGTTTGCCACGACAGCCATTCTCCTGGTGGTTAAACCCCCAGGGCAAGGGGGTGAAGGCGTGACTATGGATGTTGAAATCCGACTTGCACTGCGATTTCTATTCCTTGTGTCTGTCGAGTCGTTTGAGGGTCTCCCGTTATACGTGGAGACCTGGAGTTTAACTTGCTTGCTAGTAACCAACTGCTGATTTATTTGCTTACTCTGCCAAGAGCCCCCCCCCCTGTTTTCCAGGGCTGTTAGCTGCAGTTGCCGGGGCGACAGCCAGAATACCATATGTGTGGGTTACCCATCAGAGGATCCAGGGGAGTCTGGGAATTTTAAGTGCTTTGGCTGAGTGTCTCCTTCCTCCTGAAGGGATGTCGAGCTTATTTATGCATCAGCTGAAAAAGCCTGCGGATGCCGGACCTTTCAGCCTCTCTGCTTTCCGTATCCGAGTCAGAGACGTTTACTGTTGGGGCGGCCATGAGCGTGGAGGTTACTCGCTGTGGAATGTCTCGCTGCGGTTTTCTTTCCCCCCCTTTTTCAGCGTCTCTGGTTGAGATTTAAAAGCAGCCTTATTGCCAGTTCTATGGCTATAGCAGGGAAGGCTGACCAAATGACCAATCCGCAGCAGATGGTCTTTGCCCCATTCTCTGTTCTTCTCTTCCTTTCCCCTCTGAAGTCCCTGTCTGTCTCTCTGTGCTTCAGAGGTCCACTCAGGGTTTGTTTTCACAAGCGAGGAGATGCAGGGCTGCAGTTGGGCCTGCTCTGTTGTTAGGAGACAGGTGTTCCGAGGTGCGCCTGATGTCATGAATGCATTGTGGACGTAGGTATACGTACGGTGGTCCCTCAGCTGATTTTCCGCGCTCCAGGTTGTGATGGTCCCAGGAAACGCTTCTTGTGGTAGTCAGTGGTCACGTTCCTCATTGGCTGGCAGATGAGGCCGTGACCCCCTGAGATGGGGTGAAATGCTCTAGTCTGATTCATGCAGGTGAGGGTCGTCTTGGCACCTGCTGCTATGACTTCCCATGGAATCCTGAATCCCATCATTACTGTATTGTTTCAAGAAGGCTGAGACCAAGGACCTTAGTATGGGGGGGTGTTCTGCTTCACTCAGTCCACTAGACACCCTTCCTGCTACACCTCCCCGGTAATTTGCAGTGGGGAGATCCTTGCCAAAGAGGTACATTCTCTCTTCAAGGCTGATGTCTGAGTTCACCATCAGGGAGCCTTGATTGTGTATTGATTTGTTGTTGGAGTGCGTGCGCGTGCGTGCACACATTTGAGCCAATAGTCACAGCCCTGCACACTCCACAAACTCACACTTTGCCTGGGTGGCTTGAAGCATGTTTTGGGGGGTCTGTACCCTCTGTTTAATGCAAAGTATTCATCTTGGTTCAGCTGTATCTGAGCACAAGACGCAGATGCCACGTTCAGCTATGGTGGTGGCCTGTGGCGATGTGTCAGGCCCCCTCCAGCATAGACAACACACGAAACAACAGCTTTCACCACGGAGGTCATTGGTCATAAGTGCATTTAGCTTGATAGCGAGTCATTAATGCTCTTGTATTTCTGTTCAGCCTGTAAACGTGTGTTTTTAGGGATGAGAAACACATTAGTGGCACCTGGTAACCTTTCCTAAGAAAAGCCCTTCTGGGCCTGGGGTGGGGGTAGCCCCCAGGTTTTAAACTTGCCACAGAGAGCATTCTAGGAAATAGTTCCACTAGAGAGTGATAATGCTGGTGTTTTATGTCATACCTGATTGGTTAGCAGTCATATTCAGTGGGTGGGAGGAGTGATTGTCTGGGGACGGCTGGGCCGAGCTGAACCGAACCATATCTGTTTGGGCGACGTTCATTGTCTCCCTCGGTCTGCTATTTGGGTTCAAACACAGCCTGACCCCCCGATCCCACATGACCTGCTTGACCTTTCCCCCGCAGCGTGAAGAGGCCCGCGGGCCTGGGTGGCATCCTGAATCGCATTGGCGGTAAGAAGCAGAAGATGAGCACCCTGGAGAAATCCCGGCTGGACTGGGATGCTTTCAAGGAGGAGGAGGGCATTCAGGAGGAGCTGGCCGTCCACAACCGGGGCAAAGATGGGTGAGTGGCAGGTCTGGACAGGGGCTCTCTTCTGTCCTTCAGCCCCGTGGAGGGCTGGAGGCCTCCATTCCGTCTCCTTCATTACCTTGTTTGTATTTTCCCACTGTGTTTGCACTTCTCAGTCTTAGTGTCATCCCTGGCTATCTTTAAAATATAGGTGGTGTTTGTTTTTGCCAGCTCTCCAGGTCAGCCGTGAGCCTGCCACGATCCCTGCAAGACGTTGGCTTTTAGATGGCTCGTTCCCACAAGTGGGTGTTCGTGTATTTCACGGGAGAGGACAGCGCTGTGGAGTTTGTGGACGTGCTGTTCAGTTAGTGCTGCTCTCGAGCTCCTCCCCTACCTCTTTTACCCTATCACGAGTGGGGGGTGTGTCTTATCAGTGCTCACTTCATTCTCCCTGAGCCGAGATCTATTTGATGGTACCCTGGCGCTGGCCTGAATCGATTGAGATGAGCCCTGTGTCCACCGAGGGTACTGTCTGCATCTGACCAGCTGTGGGGAGTTTGCCACAGTTTTAGGACAGTCTCTGATACCCCTTTACCACCAACAGGGAACAGGTTCTTGAACCGGTTCCGTTCAGGATTCTTTGAACCTTGGTGCCAGCTAGCGTGGGAATGCCGTCTTACAGAACCGACGAGACGCCTCCCCGCCGAGGGTGTGCTGGCAGCACCCCAGATGCAAAAGCCGAAAACCCCTCTGTGGTTACGTTGACATTTAGCTGCTTGGCTGAAACAGGGAAACTTGACTCATTTTGTCAACCTGGGTTCAAAATACTTGAGGCCACATTTTAGCAGCTTCCTATTCATTTACTATTTATAATTTATGTATAGAATTATGTCAAGATCACCATTCATAGAGATGCAAAATGGTACCAAAATAATATAAATTTTTAAATCAAAGGTCTTAATAAATCTGTTTATTATGGTGAAGTCATCCATGCAGTGCTGGGTGGGCGTGAAAGTGCCGCACATGGTGTTTTAGACATGCACTGTTTAACACAGTCTAAAATAAGTTATTTATAATAGACGGTTCAGTTGTTAAGAGTGATGTGATTAAAGCTCCCTTCATCAGTCCAGCAGCTCTGCTATCTTTTTCCTGGCTGTTGTACGAATACCAGTTACAGCTACATAAAGAAACCGGTTTCCACGTACACCATTTCGCTCTCTGTGGGAGCCGAGCTTGGGCTGCAAGGGGGAAGCCAGCCGGGTGTCAGCATTTGGGAAGGGGTGACTCCCCCTCCTCTGAAGTGGCAGGTGGTGCGGTCCTCCTGGCCCTGCCCTCCTCAAATGGGCCAGGCCTGCATTTATAACCCTGTTCCGCTGCAGGGCAGCCGATATAAGACAGGACGGCAGACAGGGCCGCAGTCGGACCATGCCGAGCTGTGGTTAGGTCTGGCGTACCGTGCACTCTGGTCCCAGAGGACTGTCACACCAACTGTGGACCATGATGCCTTTAGGCTCTTAAAGCACCGCTGCTGCGTGTAGCATTAGATGTTATAATTAGACTTCAGTTTTGCAGCTTCTCGTCTCAGGTGACTTTGGCTTGAAGCTGCAGGTGAGGAGGCTGAGCTCTCTGCCTTCTCTGGCGCTGTGGGGGGGGGGCTGTTCTCCATCGCCCCAGGGGACCATCATGGCAGGTCTGGGTCCAACCTCCGTGTTTGTGTCTTGCAGTGCCTTGTGTTCTTCACAGTGTGGATATTCGAAAACCTCTGCAGGCACCTTAAAAACAAATGCGTGCTGCAGTAACCCTACCCCCTCCCCACTCCCAGGGCTCTTTTGACCTCTATTTTTACCAGATGATCTCACAGCTTCTGCTACAATGGAAGGGGGGGGGGGTAATTCACGGTGTAGCCCAGGGGGGGTCTGAGGCGGAGGAGCATGTAGCGGGAGTGCATTACGTCATCCTGAGAGTTGGTAACCAGAAGCTCCTGAGTGGAGAACAGATAGGAGCTGCAGCCCCAGGAATGAGAGAGAGGCTGTACAGCATGCTGTTTTTACATTCTGCACTCCCTCCAGTCCATTCAGCACCGCAAGTTTTCCTCTACAGAAAAGCATCAGAAGACAACAGAGAATACTAGCAGGTTTCATTACTGAGGAACAAGAATGGTGACAAAGAAATGGGTAGACCTAATAAAGGGGAGCGGCATTTTCAGTAACGCGCCTTGGCTGGTGATGTCTGAGGATTCGCCCCTGCAGATGTCGGCCTCGCAGCCAGAGATCAGCTTAGTATTATGGGTAGCTGCACTTGTCAGCTCGGAAAATTACAGGCTGTCTGACGCGAGGGCCAGATGAAGCACAGAGTAATGAAGACATGAGGAGGACTGAAATTCAGAGCTGTAATTACCCAGAATCCCCCTCAACAGGACAGGTTGTGAGAGCCACCCAGCCTGTGGCAGCATGGGACAGCGTTAGGAGATTAGTGACTCACATGGAGAGGCACAGTTGTGTTTGAAAGTTGCTGCTTCAGTGTTTGCGTTGTTAATGGATAGTCATCTGATTTTAATTTTTTTTTAGCTTATTCTCTGTTTTTCTTCATGCATGATTTTTTTTTTTTTTTTTTTTACTGTCTAGAAATTTACCAACCAAAATACTGAAATACAATGTTCGCAATGCAGCTATTCAAGGTGTGATTGCAAACCACAACAACATTAAAGTTGGTTTATTCTGTTCCAGTAAGGTGCTTTTAAATGGCCTTTCTCTAGGAGAGGTCATGAGCTTGTTCTGGTAACTGTAACAGGAATATGGATGGTCACCCACTGCATAAACTGGGAGAAGCAGGCTTCAAAATGGCTGCCCTGCAGAGGAACTCCTCCTGTCTGTTTCCTGTCTCCTTTAGGGGGGATGTGTTGTTGCTCACTGGCTGAAAAATATTCTGGACAGCCCAGGGTAGGAATTTCTGGCAAGTTGCGTGTTGCCAGGGGAAGCTGTGTCCAGATTGCGTGGCTGTAGGAAGCCTCCCTCTCCTGGTCAATCTGCTGGATTAGTTGCCTACCCATGGGACCTACCCAGGTTCTGTTATGAAAGGATAGAAAAACATTGTGGTTGTGGGGCTACTTCCTCTTCCTTCTCCATAGTTTCATCATGAGCCATCATACAGACCAGCAGGTGGCACAGTGAATAAAGATGCAATATAATCTCATAACTGGTCTAAGTCCCTCTGTTACCGCTGAGAAAGAACTTCCAGGGGTATGGATGGGTGAGTTGGATTAGGTTTTTTTGATTAAAAGCAATCCCCAGATCATCAAAATAGCAATAAAAATATTGTGGAATCCCATCGGCACGGATCCTTAATACGTACATGAAAGATCATTAAATGCCCTTAAAGCCGTTGGTGGCTCATGCTGGAGGGGGAGGGTGACTTCCGTTACACCGCCTGTGCTGCGCTTTTACGGATTAAAAGGGAGTGCGTCTGCCTCTGAATAGCAGCACAGACACACTGGGCCTGAGGACGAGTGAGAGGACGAGTGAGAAAGCGGAGAAGAGGTGCAGCTTGTGGGTTAGATAAGGACAGCGGTATTCATGCAGCAGATGCCTTTTTCTGCTCCCCCCCATTCCATAACGGGCCCGTCACCTGCGGTGATGAGTTAATGTACGGCCACGTGGTCAGGCCCTCCCGCGGCTCCACAGCGGCAGCTTCAGCAGTAAAGCTCAGCCTGTGGAGTTTGACAGAGCAGGCTTGGGACCCTAGCGTCTGGCCCTCAGTGGTGGTGGCAGCACAGTGGTGGGCTGGGAACCGCTGTCAGCTCCTGACTTCTTTGGGCGAAGATCTGCGGTGTGTGACCTTTTGGTTCGATCTGCCATGTGTTTGCTCTTTGGGTCTAACACGCTTTTCCATGCTGTAGTTCTCCTTGCTGTCTATTCACATAAACTCCACAGTTTAAAAACTGAGTTCTTTATTGGCAGTGTCTAGCAGCATTTGAGGCTTTATATGTGTGTATAATGCACTCATAAACATCCTTATTGGTTGTACCATGATGGAAGATGTTTGGCAGTTTGAGTTGTTTTTGAACAGATGTGACTGCTATCAGGTAAGTGCCAGAATCTTGCTGATGTACTGAGGAAGAAATCAGGAAATTTGAATTTGTTGAATTTTGTTTTTCCTTCTTCAGTGACATAACAGTGACTCCTGCAAGTCACTCCTGCACCCGTACAGGGATACTGTGCCCTCAATTGTAGAGTAAAGTTGTTTGCATGCTTTTTAAGTCTGCTCTGCTGGTGCCCTAGATACCTGGAAAGGAAGAACTTCCTGGAGAGGGTGGATCACCGTCAGTTTGAGCTGGAAAGGAGCGTCCGGCTCAGCAATATGAAACGATGACAAGAGCTGGCAAGGACTGATCAATGAGTACACACACACACACACACACTGAGCGCAGACACACAGGTGCACATGTCAGTGCACCCAGCCACCAGCCAGAGTCCCACCTTGCCCTCTGTATTCTCCCAGCCCCCTCGTGCTCCTTGGACACAAGCTGTCTCTGACCCGGCCGAGAACATGGGACCAGTGACTGTGTGTTCCTACCTTCTATGCCCTACTATCAATGTTCACTTTTAAACGCTTTAATATCGTACTGAATCAATTAGCCCCTCCCACACCACAGAGTCAATGATTCAGGTGGCTCAGCATGTAGTAATTTGGGCTTTAGTCTTTTTTGTTTTTTATTGTGGCTTTTATGTGAAACGCAGTTCATTTCAGCCTTCAGTTATAAAGGGGGATTTTTAGCTGCCCTTCCCTACTAATTTAAGCAGAAAAGATTGCACCCTAAAGAAAATGTGCTTTGTATGTGGTAAATTTCTGCTTGTTTTTGTGTGAATCGACATGAGATCAGAGGTCAGCAGATCTACCAGTCTGGCAGTAGGGACTGGGGGAAGGTGTACATATAATATGCCAGTCCACCTGTATGGCTGTCTTCTCTGTCTAATAACAGACTACGGTGCAGTGGAATTGTACAAGGCAGTGTAGCGTCAACAGTCAAATTACATGGTAGTAAGGTGCAAGCTCTCTGAAATATGCTCATTCAGGCTCTTTGTTTTTTATGTTGGTGGGAGACCGGGTCCTTCAGTAACGTGCCTGTACATTAACTCAAAATGGTTACGGCCACCGCATCTGCACTTAAGTTATGGTGGTTGTTATGGTGATGTGTAAATGTCCTGACTGTCATGCTGAATAAAATAGGCTGTATGCTTTTATCCGTTGTTTCAGTTCTGCAGTGTTTCATCTGCATACATTGTTTTGGACTAGGAGAAATTAACATGTATGACGTCTGGCCATCTTTAGTTTTGATTTGTGTACCTTCAACCCACCTGGCTGTTTAACGTTGTTTAACAGTGTTTGCCTGTTGTATAGTTATAATTAATAACTGTGTAACTAGTTGTTGAAGACCTAGCTCGCATGAATTATGATGGCCGCTTTTCTAAGCATTAATGCTGCTGATGTTTGGCTGCATGTTTCTTAAACACCATCCCGTTCTCTTGTCCATCTGCAGAAAATTCCCATTATTAAATGAATGCTCCTGTTAGGGGGCATGGTGGCCCAGCAGTTAGCATTGTTGTCTTGCACCTCCAGCGTTGGGGGTTTGAACCCTGGCTCTGTAAACGTGGAGCTTGCACGTTCTTCCTGTGCTTTGTGGGTTTCTTCCAGATACTTATTTTTTTCTCTTTTCCTCCCAAAGCCCGAAGATGTGATGTAGGCTAGCTGGCGTGGCTAAATTGTCTGTGATTGGGTGTGTGAGCGCATTCGCACCCCATTCAGAGTGTCCCCCACTATGTGCCCTAAGGCTGCCTGGGATAGGCTCCAGGCCCCCCACGACCCTGAATAGGATTAAACAGTTTGGAAAATGGATGGATGGTTAGTCTAGTGGGAGAGACACAGTCCAAACCAAATATTATTCGTCATGCAAAGCCTATGGTCCCGAGTACTCCATTCTGTCTTGTTCACTTATTACTTAGTAGTGTCATATGGATGCCAATTCATTGGACTGTTCAGGGATATTGGGCTCAAACTGAATAATGTGGGTCTAAATCCTGGCAGGGCATCTTCCTGTTGTACCCTTTAACAGGATGCTTGACTTGAATTTGTTCAACAGAAAGATCCATCTTTATAAATGGGCCAAAATATAAAACACTTTAAATTAAAGCATTAGTTAAATATAAATCTATTAATATGGCCTTAACTCTGTTGATGTAGTCTATGAAGCTTCTTTAATTTTGTTTGAGTGAAATGGTGTCTTTTCTTGTTAATTTGGAATAAAGCTGATTCTCCATTAGGGAACCCACCTCACTTCATTTGTAAGGTGTAGTTGGGTGCCCATGTCCAACCCCCCCGTCCCCCGTGATGTCTCACAGATCTGAGTGTCAGTTGAGTTACTTTCTGCCGGCTTTCACCCCATGCAGTTGACTTTCCACTCACTCATGGTCATCTCTGGTACCTGCCAAACACACAGTGCCCCCCATCCCCCTGCTCTTTAAACCAGTCGATGGCCACGTTAATGGACAAGTGCTCTACGATTCTGAAAGCAACTGTCATCTACATATTTATGTGAAGGCTCCTGATGCTACAGATGTCCGCTTCCACCCTTCCATTTTGTTTTTTCCTGTTTCCTCTCTTGAAAGATAGCTTTGCCCTGATAGCCCTAGATGACTGCCCCTCCCTTTGCTCAGTCTATTTCCCTGTCCCCCCCCTTCTCCCTCCAGTGTTGTCTACACCCTTTCAGCCAGCCCTCTCCATCTTTCATGGGCTCATTCATTCACTCTCCTCTTTCTCGTTCTCCCTCTTGCTCTGGTGCCATCCACACCCCTTCATTGTGTGGTCTCAGATGACTGCTAAATCAATACCTGGCTTACAGCCTTATTTTATTAAAGGAAAACACAGGAACAAAAGTAAGGGAGGACGCTGCCCCTTAATGTTCCGTAGTGATCATATCCATCTGTTTTTGGAAAGAAAAAAAAAATAGATTAAAAGGAAGCAGAGCACGTCTTGAAAAAAGATGCACTGGAACACAATTGTCATCGATCAAAACAGGCTACTCTGTGAAGTCCAGTGGGTCACACGCATGGGAAATGCGCCTGTGTGCGTTTGTCTGCAAGCTGGAGGGGAAACTGCCTTTGAAGGAAGCTGAAAAAAATTCTATTGTTCCCTCAGTAAGATGTTTTTCTTCTCCAGCCCAAACTGAAAATTGGAGGGGCTTGGGTGGAGGTCTGAAGATTCAGAGCGAAGAGTTCTGACTGTCTGAGAAATCTATCATACTGTACTTCGAGATATAGCTGCCTCAAACCTGTGTATTCTCCCACTAGACAACGGGAGATTTAAGATGTACAGTATGCCAAGTACATGATTCCTTTTTATTTCTCTGCAGTCATGAAAACTGAAATGTTTGCTGCAAATACTCTGCATTGTTGTTTAACCTTGCTGTATGCATTCCTGTCTTTGTGATGTCACACAAGTGTTCATAAGTGTTAATGCATCAGCACTGTCTGTACTGCCCCATGTTTGTGTTAACATTGCAAGTCCTTATGAAACTTTGTGGTAGGGTGGGGGGGGGTGTTGTATTTTGTGTCTTGATTACTGAAGTCTCTCCAGTTTGCCTCTGGGTTTCAGTTTCAGAATCAGAGTCAGAATATCTTTATTGTCATTGTAACGAGTACAACGAAATTAAGTGCAGTCCCTGTGTCAGAGAGATTTATACAG
>JAACJT020003219.1:0-10303 GCA_009936485.2 Gymnarchus niloticus | reverse complement strand
GGGGGGGGGTGGTTGAAAAGGACATAAGGCTGGGGTACTCCCTAGATATGTTGAGGAAGGTTTTAGCATTAATGAAATTATTTTAGTGTGGATACTTATAGATGCCCCATACATTTACTTTCCCAGTGTCTTTTTTTTTCATTCTTCGTCTCTCCCGTGTCACTTCTGAGTGTCTCCCGTTAGCATCCTGAAATTTCTTTATAATATAAAAATTGCTGATACTCATACCATCCCGCTGATAATTGCTCTCTACCATTTGCATTTATCGCATTCCTTTCTAAGAAAGCCCAGCAGGTTTCCCCGGATGAGATTTATACCATTTTTAAATGAAAATGCCATACTGTGATTAATGGGTACACCAACACGTTGGCATTTAATTACTAAAGCAGTTATATGGCATTTCAGTGCCCCCCCGCACTGAGCAGACAAGTACTAGTGGAATTGTGTAGTTTAGTTAACTGGGTGACCATTACAGAGTTAGCCATTTCATATGTTTGACTGGAAATTTATAGAAAATGGACTGATCCGAGCACCGGCAAGCAGAATCGCTGGCTTTGTTGTGTCAGGGGAAGCAGTCCAACTACTCTGGCTCCTCAGCCATTTTCATTACACCCTCCACAGGAGACAGTGAGGTCAACGTTAGCCTTTTCGTGGAAGGAGATCCTCTCAAGCTTGTAAAAGTGTTCACCAGCATATGGTCAGAAAACAGTGCAGGCAAGTAACGTACGCAAGCCAATCTACTGACCACTTTAGAGACCGCTCAGAATACCCATCCAGCGCTTATCCTTTCTGCAGAGCATTAGGCCTGCAAATGAGCCTGTTGTAAGCAGAAAATTATTGGCGCGGCATCGCAAACATAGAGTGACCGCAGCAGGGCTGAGGGGTTAGCGTGGCACAGTGGTTCTGCAGCATGTTGGGAGGCATCTTCACTGAGATTGAATTGTCTGTAAGAATGTAACACAACGCAGCGACCAAATTTCAAAGCATCTTTTAGTCCATTCCATTCATTCCATGCCTCCGAAATGTAGTCCAATTGCGTTCAGTATCACCATGGGGGGGGGGGGGCAGACACAGATTCATCGAGGGACAATGGAAGGGCATAAAACACAATATATTCTGTGCAGTTGCTTGATGAGGCTTTTTTGTACTGTTTTACATGGAGGCGCCAGCCCTTTCCTTCTGGCCGCACAGTTGGCACACTCACGCGACGTGGCTGTCTTTGAAGGCCTGACCGACAAGACCACTGTCTCCGGGCATCTGGTAATTAGCTGCTTTTACCAGATGAGATGCTTGGGCCCTTTCTCCGCATGCTTTGCCACGTTCGTTGACATTGAGGTCCTGAGTCTTGAACAGTAATGGTAGTAAAACATTAAGCTATCGTGCTAACATCAAGAGAAGATCTGCAAGCTGTGGCTATACAAAGACAGGTACCTATGACTCTATTCATTATCTTTGGTAACAGATGACAATCCTCAAGTCATTTGACGTTCCTGCTTTGGTATGTGAAGTTGTTTAAAGGCTATGATGTGTTGCAATTTCCTTTACTTTTAAATGCATTTCATTGGCACTCTCATAATTTTTTTTGTATGCAATCTGTGTATGTTTGCTGTCTTCAGTGGTGAATAGTTTCTTTATGATACTAGAATAAATACTGCATCAGTATAAGAAGATTACTAAGGACTTCAATGGAACGCCAATCGGGAAAAAAAAAACCTACAGAGCAGAAACAGCGGCATCTAGTGTTGGGGTTAGGTCTGTTCTGTGAAGTCCTTTTCATTCAAAGCCTTTGCCTGTGGGATTCCAGATACGATCTGTAGACAAGGCTTCATTGAGAAACTGAAGAAGATGCACTCCCAGTGTCATATGCCACATTGTGCGTGATTAATCTGTGGTATAATGGAACAAAGAGGATTTAGAGAACGGAATAAAGAAACGGATCAAAGTCTCAGCTGAATTAGACAATTCAAGCCATGTACGCCATGCTGAATCAGATTAAACTGTTCGACATGCTTTCATACAGTGACACAGCACGGTTTTGTTACTACACATTAGGCTTTTCTGTTCAACACAGACATGGTTAATGTCCATTTCCTCCTCGCTGCTGAATGACAATTTAGCGATCTGAGTGATGTCAGAAGATCAAAGGTTTTGACACTTATTTAAACAAAAAAAAGTTCCGAAAATGTTCCATCAAATAGTTATCTTCCATCAAACAGCTAACTATTATTCACCGCAGTGTAGAATGTGTGTGTTTAATCCAATGTAAAATACAATAACAATATGAAACAGTTTGCATCTGATGTAAATCTGCTGAAAGAAATGTATTTCACCTTTAGTGGACGTAGAGTACACCATTCAAGAAGGATTATTTGAACAGCGATGATGTTTCATCTGTTTAAAATACCATCCATGATGGTCCATTGGGTTTCTTTAGTGTCACCCTTACTTGGTGACATTTTTTCTCATATAGTATCGTTTATAAGTGCATGCAGTCTCTCAGTCGCATGCAATGAGCTGCAGGATGTCATCTAGTGGTTAGGAAACCGGAAGGTTATTTGTCAAACAGATATTCTGAAACGTTAGTCATTAAAACGCAGGGATTATTTGAAGTAATTTAACTATATTTAGGATAAAGACTGCACACTGTATGATGTATGGTCGTTTAAAATGATTTTTCCATGCTTATAGTTAAGGAGGAAGACAGTAAATGATTTCATGGGTCAGAGTTGTATTAAAACAGGGGAAGATGCAAAAACAGAGGGACTTTTATGAAACAGGCACTAATGCCGACATTTACCAGCCTCATTATTCACATATCTGATTAACGCAGAATTTTCAACCAGTGAGGGTTGTCGTCATGCGTCATTCCATTCTTTTAAGTCATGGAAAAATAAAGGTGAAAGAAACAGAGTTTCAAAGGATGCTGGTGAGAGAGCTGGAGGTATGGAATGTTTATTCCATATCCGTTTTCAGGCTTGCCAGCAGTACTTGAGTTTTTCTGTATAAAACGTACGTTTTTCTTCAATCGGGGACACTATTTCTGATAAGAAAGCTGTGCATTTTTTTCCTGAACACAGCATCTATTCAATCAAAAGGATGTTACTCTCATCTACACCGAGGAGGTCAAGCCTTACAAGATGACTTAGTTAAGCAGCAAAGAGCACATTACCATTTTCACTCACTAAGTTTTCAGACATATCAGACAGAAGTAAAGCAACTGCATGGAAAAACAACCACACCTAATGATGATGCGCCTCATTGAATTACGGCCATTCAAGTTACAGAAGGTGCTGCAAGGATTTACAAGCTCCATTAGAAACGTGGAGCACCAGCGTGTGGAACGGGGCTCCATTTTTTCTGTATGTTTGAAGATGAAACTACAGATAAGTGAGCTACATCTCTGCTATAGATGTGACCATATACTAAGGATCTATACTCATCAATTTATAGTCATTATCGCTATCGATTAGTACTTTTATTTAGCATAGCCCATTTTTAAAAGCAAGTTTCCTGGTTCCTTGAAAAATGGCAGTACCTTTGACAAATGAAACCGTATAAAACATATTTAAATACTTGATTTGGGGTGAAATGGTCACTGTCAATTATTATTATTATTATTATTATTATTATTATTAACAGTAATAATAATAATAATAAGATAAAAATAACCCCACTGTCACTGGATCTAACAATAATTATCAGCAGCATCTTCATTATAATTTGTATGGCATTTATTATCGTATTGCAGCACTGGTATGAAAGCATCAAGTGAATCACTTATGAGGATCCCGTTTTCCCGTCAAAAGGCAGCCTCATAATGACAGAACACTTGGGGGCAGCGCAGAAAAAAGCACACATGTAAGAAGTACAATGCATCCTTCTCATCGGTCAGGTCATAACATATTTATATTTTCCATCCATCTTCCACCTGCTTATCCTGGACTGGGTCACAGGGGTACTGGAGCCTGTCCAAGAAAGCAGAGAGGACAGGGCAGGGGTACACCCTGGATGGGATTCCAGTCCATTTCTGGATGCACACTGCAGGCAACTTAGACATGTCATTTAAACCGTTTCCTTTTTTTGCATCGAGTGAGAAAAGCAGAGTACCCAAAGGAAACATCAGGGACAGAGGGAGATTATGCAAATTACACACACACACACACACACACACACACACACAGACATACAGAAGGTGGCCTTCAAACCCCCAACACTGGAGATAAAATGCAGCCATACTACTTTCTGAGCCAGTCTGCTTCCCTTTAATTAAATCATGCCAAATTTTAACAGCAATACTTATTTTCTGACACTCTTTATTTTCACTGCAGTTGTCTGTTGGACCATTTGGCTAACACCTGTATCTGATTAATATAATAATAAAATAAAATTAACATCCTGCAAGGCATGAGTAGGAGAAGGACCAGCTCATATCACTGTGGTTGTAATTTTAACTACGTGGTGAATTGGAAACTGGATTTATAATTACGACGGTTGACTCCACGTGAGGAACACCTGATGTAACCTTGAACATTCTCTTCAAGTTCTGACTTTGCTTTTATTTCACAAGCATGTGAAACTCTGCATCAGACTTTCTGATACCCTCACAACCCCCCCTTCCCCCCAAGTCCCCAGCCTGACAGGACTGTGGGAAGTACCTTTGTGCCAGCCAGCTAAAATTGCTGTATTGAAATCCCCTCCCACTGGCAGCTAGGCTCCACTGCAGTGTAGTTCCCATTGATGCCAGAGGATGATGACATTTAGGTTAAGAGTCAACTTGTGCTCTAAAAAGCAGCTCAATGAGCCTAATCATGCAAGATTAGTCCTAAATGTAAATAATCTCAGTTAACAATCAGCTGGTGTTGGAAGGTGCAGCTGAGAAATGCATATGACAAGCAAATAAATAGAATATTTTACATTTGCAGGAAAGCATTGGTAAAGTTTCAAAAACTTCCGTTAAATTTTGGAGGGTCGGAAAAGGTTAAAATTAATGTCTCCAGGTTTTGGTCTGAACAGCTGCATGCTGAAGGGAATGGAGTGACAGTGATGGGTTGGTTGTTCTCATACTGTGGAGCTGTTGCCATGGTGCTGCATAGACGATTGGCTGAGGATGGATCAGTGAAAGCGGAGCAGGGTCGGTTGGGAGTGTGGGAAGAAAATGAGTCTTTTAGAAAGAAGTGGATTTTGGGATACAGTTTGGTGTTCAAAATACACAAGACACAAGACTCAAGGAGGCTAGGGGGGTACACTACAGGTACTGGGAGGGAGGACAGGGTGGTTCGATACAGATGCTGGCAGGGAGGACAGGATGGTACACTGTGGATGCTGGCAGAGCGGACCGGGTGGCACACTACAGGTACTGGCAGAGAGTTTAAAATAAAGCACAGGAGAGGAATGTTGGGCATGCACAGTGGAACAGGCGTGGCCAGACTTAAGTGGGGTGAAAGGCTATTAAACCATTTTGTTTATAACTGTTGAATATTATTGATTTATGGGTATATTATGTTTTATAATGTTTAATTTATGTTTAGCTTTGTTTTTGGGTTTTGGATTTTGGTTACATGATATGTAAATGCTGGGTCGTCCCCAGCAAGAGTATAACCTCCCCCCTGGGTTTACTTGTCTAATAGTACGGTCCACTGTTTGAATAGGCAGTCAAAAGCCTTTATATAAGAGTTGGGGAGAGAAAGAGAAAAAGAAGAAAAACAAGTGATGTGTTGTTTAGACCTGTGGAGACCTTTTGTAAATATTGTATATAGATTTTTTCCTTAAATGGTTTTTCACAACTTTTTCCCCTTTTTCCTCATGGGCACCTAAATAAATCACAAAGTTCCACTCAGTCCGAGACTATCATTGTTTTATTTTGATGGGAACCCATGCGTAGCACACATACCCACACCAGGAGGCAAGGCAGGATGTGACAGATGGTGGAAGAGGTGAGATCCCATGGTATGATGGCCATTGAGGTATGGTGAGCCGGAAGAGAGTGGAGATGCCTAGAAAGACAGGGCTGCGTTTGCAGACTCGAGCCAAGCAGAAGGGCCCTAAAGAAGAGCTGGGGGCGAGGACCAGTGAAAAGGAGGACAGCAAGGAGTCTGAGGAAGAGGAGTACAGTGCCTGAGGTGCATGACCAAAGGTACGGGAGGTGTCAGGTATGGCGGAGGTGGCAGCAATACTGGGACAGTTTTTAAGTAAACAGCAGGAGTGAGAGGAGATGCTGCGGTGTGAGTTCCAGGATCTGAAAACCAGCCTGAGCAGACCCCCAGCACCAGTGGCTAGTCTGGGCCTAGGAGTTCCTACGGCAGTGGGAACACCAAACTTCCTGCAGTCAGAGGGCCAGAGTCCAAGATACTCCCTACCCACACCGGCACCTCGACACAGAACTCCACCTTCTGGGAATCCAGGTCCACCTCCCGACATTCCAGCTGCTCCAGAACAGGCTTCGTCTTCCCAGCCTCAGCCATTGCAGCCTGAAGTCTCCCAACCGAGGTATAGGTAGATGATACATGCGGAGCCCAAAATGGCTGTGTTTCAGGAGGGAGAGGATATTAAGAACTACCTCCTGCGCTTTGAAAGTCTGGCACGGCCCTGGACATGGCTGCCAGAGGACTGGGCCTGTCGGCTTGTTCCCCTGGTCACAGGGAAAGCACTGGCGGCCTATACAGCAATGCATGAAGAGCTATCTAACTCAGTATCCAGAGCTGAAGGAGGCATTACTGGCCAAATTTGACATTTCTGTGGAAACATACCACCATCGCTTCAGAGGATAAGTGATACCAGAGGGAGAATTGCAAAAAGAGACTTATCACCAGCTCAAAGGGCAATACCATCGCTGGATCACACTGGAGAGCCGTTCTAAGGAAGAAATCAGCGAGATCATTATCCTCGAACAGCTGCTTTGCGTCCTGCCAGAGGAGATTCATACCTGGGTCCAGGAACATGAGCCCACCAATGGCCTGGAGGCTGCTCAGCTGGCTCAGCAGTACCTCAATGCCCACAGTGGAGTGTCCAGACCAGGGAAGCTCAGAGGAATGCCCCTGGAGGTACCACCGGTAAGCAGACCTCCAACTCCTTCCTTGGGAGAAGGCACACCTGCGGATGGAAGACAGAGACTGGCACCTAAAGGTCCAACCGTTTGTTTTTATTGCCAACAGAAGAGACATAAAACATCGGTTTGCCCTCTGAAGAGGCCCATATTGTCCAGTTTCTGTTATGTACCAAGGGAAGGGGATGTGTTCTCACCTGATCCTAAAGCAGTGAGTTTGCTTGAAAGCAGTGGTTAATGGGGGGCCCTACAATCTTGTTTATCCTGGGTCAGTAGAAACATCAGTAATTATCAATGGATGACCTATAACTGCCTTACTGGATACAGGAAGTGCTGTTTCTCTGTTGAAAAGGGAATTTATATCACCTAGCCAGGTAGACTACAGCAGACTGAGTACAATTCAATGTGTACATGGGAATGTTAAAACTTACCCTTCTGCTGATGTAACTGTGGGAGTGTCTGATCAGGTGTACCTGCTAAGAGTGGGAATGGCAGATGGTCTCCAAAAAGACATTGTACTAGGTAGGGACTTACCTATATCGTTGGACTTGTTGGGGAATGCTGACCCAGTGGCAGAGTTGTCAGGTCTTGTGGTGACTAGAGCACAAGCCTGACAGGGACTGAGCCACTGCCCTCTGCATATGATAGCTTATTTGAGACAGGTAATAAGCCCTGCAAATCAAGACAGAAACGGAAATTAGAAAAGAAATTTGGTTCCCCTGACCCTCCACTGGATACCAAATATCTCACAGTTCATACCTGGAAAGTCCCCACAGATATATGTACCATGTAGAGAGCAGGTCCCTCTCTGGCTCCTTTATTTGCTCTGGTAAAGGAAGATGGGGATGTAAAATCATTTACCTGTAAAGTTAACTATGTTCTTAAAAATGGGGGCTTTACCTGGCAGACACCCCTGAAACGTGTCTCGTGGTCCCTACCAAATGCAGACCACTTATCTTGGATCTGGCATACACTATTCCCTGGGCAGGACATTTAGGTCAGCAGAAAACATATCTCAGAATCAGATGCTGGTTTTACTGGCCATCCATGTACACTTGACGTCCAGCAATACCGTAATTCATGTCCAGAATGCCAGAAAACCAAAAAAATCCACCAGTCTGACAGAGCCCCATGCTTACCCTTACCCATCATGACCACTCCATTTAGATGCATTGCCATGGACATCACTGGACCACTTGAACGTAGCAGCTCTGGTTTCTGGTACATTTTCATCGTGTGTGATTATGCTACCTGGTTTCCCGAAGCTTTCCCTCTACGTTCCATCACCATCCCTCGTGTCATCACTGTACTGGTTCTGCTGTTTTCTCAGGTGGGATTTCCCAAAGAAATACTCATAGACCAGGGCACCAACTTCACCTCCAGACTGATGACACAGCTGCCCAAGCACCTTGGCATCACTTGCATCCGCACTACACCATATCACCTGCAGACAGATGGTCTAGTCGAAAGATTTAACCAGACTCTTAAAGTCATGTAGAGGAAGTTTGCAGCAGACGCTGGAAGAGACTGGAACAAGTGGCTGCCTTTTGTCCTTCTTGCCTACAGAGAAATTCCACAGGCTTCAACGGGGTCCTCACCGTTTGAACTTCTGTACGGGTGGCCAGTCCAAGGACTTCTTGATTTGTTGCGCAGTCAGTGGGAGGACAAAGAGTAAGACTCCAATGGTGAAAGCATCGTTTTGTATGTCATCCAGATGAGAGATCGCCTGGAGACATATAGAGACGAAGCCCATCACCAACTGGAGCAGGCCCAACAGAAACGGGAGAGGTGGTATGACAAGACAGCTTGACAGAGGGAGTTCAAGCCAGGATAGAAGGTTCTCCTGTTATTGCCTTCCTCCACCAACAAGCTGCTTGCAAAGTGGCAGGGACCCTTTGAAGTGCTGAGGAGACAAGGACCTGTTACCTTTGAGGTGCTACATCCTGGCAGCATTAAGCAGTCCCGAACATACCACGTGAACCTTCTTAGAAAGTGGAAGGAGTGGTGGCAGCCCTAAGCCTGCATTACTGGTCCAGTTGGTGGAAGATGATGAAGGAGATGATAGAAGAGAGCTGCAAGCCTGGAATGCTTCCCCACAACCAGAGCTTGGCCTTTTGACTGCAGAACAACAAGGGATGTTGCAGAAGGTTCTGCAGGAATGTCCTTCCCTGTTCCAAAAAAGACCTGGCTATGCCGCCTTAACAGAACATCTCATCCATCTGAAGGACAACACCCCAATATGACAAAGGCCATACCAGGTGACTGAGAGGCTGGTGGAACCACTGAAAATGGAGATTCAGACTATGTTAGATCTGGGAGTCATAGAACCCTCAGCAAGTGAGTGGTGTGGCTCTATGGTGATTGTCCCTAAACTAGATGGCTCAGGGTATGCATTGACTTTAGAAGAATCAACTCTATATTGAAGTTTGATGCTTACACAATGCCTCGAATAGATAATGTGAGAGCCAAATTGAGTTTAGACTTGTTTTAACCTAGAGACTCTTATTGTCTTTAGATTTACGGCCCTTGGTTTGGAACTTTTATTTTGACATTGCTTTGTACCCTTGTGCAAATAAAGATGGCGTCTTCTATGTGCTCAAGCAGTCTTAGTTAGACTGGAAGATGCTGCTGGCTAAAAGTTTTACTGCTCCGTTTAACTTATTGTGAATTGTTACTGATTGCACACCTGAAAGCCGTGTTTTGCGGTGCATTGTGTGAGTCTGATTTGGGCTGTTTGAAAATTGTGAATCTCTGAAAACATTTTTCCCCTTAAATTGCATTTTACCACCATGTATTGCCTGCTTCAAGAGGCGATGGAGGACAGGGCGGCCTGCCGTGCTGTGGTCCATGGAGTCGCGAAGAGTCGGACACGACTGCGTGACTAAACAACAACAGCAATTGCCTGCTGGCCTGCCTCTTTGCTTCTCCTTGCCTCTTCCCGTCTGCCTGCCTGCCTGCCTGCCTGCTCGCCCACTTGCTGGACATCTATCCTGCCTGGCTGTCCTCTCTCTACCATCGTTGAAGACAGATACAAGTCACAGCCATACACGGTGTTTAGGATAAGCGTGTAACAACTAAAAGCAGTGTCTACAAATTGTGGATTTTGACCATCAGATTATTAAAAAACTTGGCTTTGAGGTGCTTATAAGACAACTGGACTTTGCTTTGAAACTGGACTTGTTTATTAGTTTGGATTCAAGTCAACATTGTTTGAGATGTGTACGTCATTTTGGCTGCAGCTTGCCGTTAAATACTTCCTGC
>JAACJT020003218.1:0-10303 GCA_009936485.2 Gymnarchus niloticus | reverse complement strand
TGCACATGGAGTAGAATTAAAGGTAGGAGAAAATTAAGTGGCATTCAGTGCCCTGATGGCAACAGGGTAAAAACTGTTTACCTGAAGTTTACCTTCATTTCTATCTTCAGTGACTCTCTCCAGCTGCCTCTTGTTTGACCCCTCGTTAGTAATGCATAAAAGTGCTTCCCAGTCCTGTGGTTCCCTAGTCTGGTCATTGGCATTACACCCTCATGCTGTCTGTTACTCTGCTCATTCCTGGTTTAGGTTTCCTTGTTTGTCTGATATTTGTTTGGAATAAATCCCTTCCAGTTGCCCTATGCCTGCCTCCTCATCCTTCCTTGTTCTCGTGAACGTGACACTGGCCATAGTCATGGGTGAAATAAATATTCAACAAATAAACATTTCCCAAAAATATAAAAAATTTACCCAACATTAAATATGTATCTAAACCAAGCAATGAATTATTGGACTACTGAGCAAGTCATAGATTGTTCACAATGTGCCCCATTTCTTGCATATGGATATTTGTAACTATAATTGGTACCAGACCACCCTAGGCCGAAGGTTAACGATCAGTTTCGTAATCACATCATCAGGCTTGAGGGCATGTGATTTGGACACTCAGGTGAAGAAATGGGGCAGAGCTATCAGCTGATGATCACTTGGTGGTGAGTTGTTTTGGGGTGGTGAAGGCCAGATGTATGGTTGTGAGAAATTGTTTTCACGAGTTTCTCTTTTTGTAGTTGGTAAAGTTGTGCCCGTAGGGCCATTGGATGTTAAGGTTACCCCATTCTGTCAGCAAATGAAAGCTGTTTTTGAGATTGGAAATAATTTTAAAGCTAAGTCAATTATAATTCTTTGTAATGGCAAGATTAATATCATATTCTTTCAGTCTCACAAAAAACATACACTTGAATCAAAAGTCACTTTAATCCAAAGTGTGTTTAGAAAAACTACTGAAAAAAAATTATTACAACTTTAAGTTATTTTTAGGCACTTCCCAGATCTGTCATGAAAATATTGCACAACAATAAGAAATTAAGAAAGTATATTCTGTAGTGCCCATTTGTTTTGTCTGTCCTTGTAAATTTCAGTGGGTCTTTGAATTCTTACTTATTTGTATTTTATTATAATTTCTGAGAAACATTTTCTGGAGTTACTGATTGTTAAAAGTAAAAGATTATTGTTAAAAGATTGTTAAAAGTATTCTTGTGATGGTCCTCATGGAGAGACGGAGAGTACCTCTGTATAAATACTTACATTTTTATACTGTAAATTGTATATGTACTCTGTATAAATACGTTCCTTAGAATTTCAGTACTTGAGAGTCATTGCTCCTTTTGTTTCGTTGTGCAGCTGTAAATCCCTGTTGGAACTGTCAGATTGAAACCCTCTTCCACCTGCTCCATTTTATTTTTTGTTCAAGAATTACCATAACTTCTCAATCCTTATTAGTTTCAGGAAGATTTTAACCTTCCATCACTTCTAACCAAACACACCTATGTTTGCATACTGAGAGAAGAATGTAATAGTCACACCCATTCCTGACATTCATAAACAAGATGTAACGACAACATCAAAATAACTTTGGATAGGAACATAAATACTACAGCATCTGAACTGAGCAGGCATGTTATACCAAATATTTACAGTACCTATTTACACACTAAGATTTTCTACATTTTCAATGTTACATAATTTTCACAAAAAGATTCTAGTCACTCAGTAATGTGTATGTAAGTGTTGTAATTTGTCTTTGCAAACCTTCATGGTTCTACTCCAGCCCAAAGGAGATTTATGAATACTATAACATAATAAACTGTAATAACCATAAACCATGTCCCAGGAGTGTTGGAATGAACTTACAGAGCAATATTTAATGTCCCTTGAACGAACACCTCGAATTTGCTCTGTGGTTGTAACTGGTAGAGGAGGCTACTTTGATGAACCAAAGATATGACCAATTTTCTTGCTAATAAAGGTATTCGATGGATGCTGAACGTGAATTTATTGTTTTTTACCAATGAATATTGAGTGTCTAGGATTTTTTGTAAAAACTGAGTAACCTTGAAATTGTAGAAAATCTTAGTCTGTGCAAAAACTTTTGACTGGTAGTGTAGGTATCATGCATTAGTGCATAATTACACAGTATCTGCATGTCTTGTCACTAAATGTTAAAATGAAATTTGCAAACATTAAAGAAGCTCTTCACAGAACTCATACTTTGCTAAATAACTTTTATGCAATTGTCCTACGATCAAGTGAACAATATGTTACACATTTCATCTGTTGCAGTTTTGATCGGTGTAATGCACTGACCAAAAATAACGAACAAACTATGAGTGAATCTAGCATGGAATTCTTAGGTCCAGGAAAGTGTTGCTTTTGCGTTCTTGAGAAAGTTGTATTAGAATGTTACAGGCAAATTATAGCTGATACATTGCTCATTTCCTTCCTCTGTGTGTGTGTTTGTGTGTGGGTGCTGCATGTGCTGCGACTGACTGGTCGTGCAGGTTCCTTAGCATCTCACTCACCTAAGAGCCTCACGATGAGGTTATAGTTGGTAATTACAGAAAACGGCTGTTCTCAGATGTAAGTGCATCCAAACATGCACAAAATCACCGCGGTGAAAGCGTCAGTTTTAAATACTTGGGTCCAGGATACTGATAAAATGCACAAGATAAATATTAAAACCTCAGCTGCAATAAATGAAGAATCACTAAGTGAACAGACACGCTTCAGCTTTTCTGCTGAAGAACCTGGAATGGCCATCAATGACACGTAATGATTGAAGGAACTCAACACTGTCTAGCTGTTTTGCCCTTGTTATTCTGTTAAATTTTGCTGCTGGAAATGATAGCAGAGAATTTTGACTGACAGAATCTATGGGAAAATGCCATTGTATCAGATTTTTCTGCGTTTTCCCAAAACCTGTGGTTCTCAAACTTCCTGCTTTATTACCCCCGTTGGAGGCCGAAGAGATTTTATGCCTCCCACCTCCTTCTGTGTAAATTTTTTTGGGCAAGCGTAGCACAAATGATGCCAAAGTCCATATCAACATTGGGCCCTTGAGCACCAATTGGTGCAAGGGTGCTGCACGCCGGAGGACTCTGTACACTGACCTTATTTAAATAACTTGTTTTAACTACTATGTCATGTTACAAGATTGAACAATGCATCGACACAGAAAATATGTATATATCTTTGCTTTGCTTATGCATCTTTCAATATACATATCAACACTTTGTTGCATTTACGCATACAAACTGAAGATTGACGGTAAAACTACTGACATAAGGTGAGATGCCACGGCATTGCAGCGTGTGCTGAGCAATCAGGGGAAATTATTCTATGAAGTGAGTCAATTCCTGCATCGCGTGTCTATTTGTGACCTAATCAATTGTGCATTTAGTCTTGCTGCTCATCCGATTTTTCAAAATGGAATTTAAGAATGTTCGAGCATCCTTCCACACACTTCCAGCAGAACTTTCTTATTATGCCCATAGGTGTATTATGCCAACTCTGTGTGAATATTAAATGTGCTTCACTTGTATAAAGGACCCTCCTGATTGATTATGCTATATTAGTTATATTGGCTACGGAATAACATGATATTAGCAAGACATGGTTATCTTTTATTTTTTTTCTCATAAATTATTGTACACTGACACCCAGGTGACTCATCCCTTTCATGCATAAATTATGACTGGCTGAAACAACATTTTCTATTCTATTAGGACTCAAAAAAAACTGAAGACATTTTCCTCCAGTTGTACGTTTTAAAAAGATGTATGTATCGCAGCACGTATATTTGAGGACTTCACCACAAGTAACACGGATCAAATTATTAAGAGGTCTGACGGTAAAGTCGGCTGAGAAGAGACCAGCACAGGACATGTGTCCTGCGTCACCATCCACCCAATCTCAACTGGCCAAAAGGAAAGTTACCTACCTGGATGTGAAGGCATTTGTGGTGACATGAATGTTGTTCAGAAGTTGCTAATGTAGCAATGCAACCTTCTGCTATCAATGCTGCGACTCAGCTGGCTGTAAGAGTTCCTTAGACTTCTGTAAGTCTCTTTTTTGCTCTTTTCATCTTTCCTCAGCAAGCAACGCAATGGTGCCAGCAAGGTTTCCAGGTTAGGCAAGAATTTGTTATAATCCTTCAACAACCCCAAACAGGCTTTTAGCCCAGATAGATCAGTAGGTGCTGGAGCTTCTGTAATAAATCACACTTTATTATTAACTGGTTTTAGGCCACGAGCATCTCCCCTGTACCCTAAGTATGTATCGCACCTCCTTTTGTAAGAAGGAACACTTTGTTATAAATGCAAGCTGGCAGTCTTTCATTTCCCAAGCACTGCTTCAAGGTTCTTCCTCATTTTTGCCTATCGCCAGGATATCGTAAAGGTAAACTGCAACATTAAGCATATCTTGAAGCAACCCCTCCATTGTTCTGTGAAAGATGACCGGTGCTGATGACACCCCAAAATTTATAAGTAAACATACCTTTGTGGGTGTTCACCATCAGGTACTTGTAATAAAGGGCTTTATTACAATTCACATTATATATGCATACAAATACTTTAAAAGAAACATAAAGACATTGACAAGACCCGGAGAAACCAGTTCCCCAGATGGTATAACCTAGAGTGCAAAGATGAACTGTACTTCTATGGGCTTATGAATTTTGCATCATTTACAAACCAGGAAAGCACCATGCCAATGCTGATACCATGAGCTGGTTACCTCTACATGGAACACCTGAGGAAGAAGAATCTTCAGGGCAAGTTCTGATGTTGGATTTGTTGGGTGATGCTCCTGTTAGCACAGCTCAGATAAAAGTGTGGACTGTTCAAGATAGCATACTGTCTGAGGTGTGTGAGTGGATTTGAAAGTTTGGCCCATCCAGGTGGATTCTAAGCTCCAGTCATATCATCAGACATGTCTACAACCAGGTGTTTAAAGAATGGATGTGTTGTGTCGGCAGCTCGTGTGATAGTACCTGCCCATGGTAGAACAACACTGCTGAAACAACTGCACATGGCCCACCCGGGCATGTTCCACATGAAAGGGTGAGCAAGATCTTATGTCTGGTAGCCAGGCATGGATGGTGATATAGAAAAGGAAGTTGTGTGAGGAATGTCGACAGAATCAGAAGGCACCAATGCCAGCTCCATTACACCCTTGGGAATGGTCAGAATCTCCATGGACCAGAATTCATGTTGACTGTGCTGGTCCATTCTATGGGAGGATGTTTTATCGCTAATAGACTTACACTCTAAGTGGATGGAAGTGTATCCAACTAGCAACAACATCCCAGGTAACCATCAACAAACTTAGACAGTGTTTTAGCACACATGGGATACCGCAAATGTTGGTTTCCAACAATGGCACATGTTTTAAGAGTGCTGAATTTAAGTCATTCGTGAGGAAGAATGGAATACACCATGTCACAATGTCACATTTGCCCCTTATCATCCTTCATCCAATGGCTTGGCTGAAAGAGCAGTCCAGACTTTTAAGGAGGGGATGAAGAAAATTAAAGAAGATTCCGCTGAGACTAAATTTTCCTCTATTTCTGTTTAATTACAGAATAACTCCTTAAACAATAACTGGGTTGTCACCTGCAGAAATGCTCATGTCCAGGAGACTTTGTTCCACATTTGAGTTGCTCCTTCCTGATATTAAAAGTAAGGTTGTAAGAAAACAAATGAAACAAAAGATGAAACATGATGAACATTTCAAGTGGCATAACTTTACTGTTGGACATGAAGTGTACATCTGGAACTATGGCCATGGACCCAAATGGATACAAGGGGTATTTGAAAGTTACACCGGTCCTGTTTCATATACTGTGACAGCTGGGAATGGTCAGGCCATGAGTAGACATGTTGATCAGCTCCGAGCACAGGAGGCTCATTCTGTTTCTGATATGTCAGAAGACAAGTTCACAAGCAATAGTGATCATCCTGTGTTAGTGCCTTAGGGAGATGCTGTGGAGGTCTACAGTATAACTTGTGAAGATCCTGTTGGCCCAAGGGAGGTCGCTGAAGTGTCCACTTCTGCGACCCAAGAGGCAGTAATGTATCCTCCTTTATGACATTCGGCATGGATTCGTACAGCCCCATCTTATCAGAAAGACTATGTTAGATAGAAGTGAGGTCTCAACAATAGGGCAAGAATGCACTTTAACCTCGCTGAGAGGATAGTAGTCTACCCATCTTTACAATTAGTTGATTAGAATGTTTGTATTTGGTTGTATTAAAGCCAAGGTAAAGCCGTGCCATTGATTCTGAAACACGAATGTGCCAGTGCTTGGGAGTGAGAGGTACTGTGAAATGTTTACTTTGCTTGGTTGAAAATAGATTTTTTTGTGATAGTTTATGTTTAAAGGGGTTGGAGATGTCGTATCTTGTGTGTAATGTAAGTTAGTGTGCCGTACCATTAGATGGCCCTATGTTAGAAATAATATCCTGGCCGAGTGGCACAAAACGAGTGTCAGATTTTTAGGGATTATCTCGCTCGGTGAGCTGTGTGTACGTGAAAGAGAGGTTGCGATCAAAAGTTTCCTTCATTACCCCTCTGGCCTGTTCGTGTCCAATATTTCTAAGGTACTGTTAAGTAACTGAGTTGTGTGATAGATTATATAGGCAAGATTATGTGAGCTTAGCTGTTGTAATGTAAGTCGTCCCGGCTGTGGGTTGAGCTAAGGTGCGAGAAGCCATGTCTTACATGGGTATCTCACCACATGACATCCAGCTGGCAAATGATGCCTTTAAAACAGCTGTCTCAGGCCACTCTCCATTAGCACGTGCGAGTCGTGTGTAGATCCTGGCCACTTTGCAGCAATGTCTAGAATGGTGAATGTAGCAGTGAGTATGACCTGTGTGTTGATGGTGTGTTTTTTTTTTCCTGTTAACAAATATGTCCTTGTCTTATGATGGTGCAATGATTTTTACCTGTGTTCCATCTATGGAACCAATCACAGCGGGTAAACCAGCAATTGTCAGGAAGCTGCCTTCATTTCTCTCAGGTTGGCAAATGTCTAAAGGGAAACATATGAATTGCCCTGTGATGTGGGGTCTACAGAGTGCATTCATCGTTTGGTGGCTAGATCGGCTTACGGATGCCTGGGAGAGCCCTAAGTCATCTGCATTGCAAAGTTGCATCTTCCCTGTTGCCAAGCAGCGCAGCATCGCCAAATACTCCATTTCCACACTGATTGGGTTGTTTTGGTTTGTTGGAGACATTACTGCATCCCTCACAAGCTCCACAACAATCATTATTCCCTCACGATTGAGGCGGTATCTCTTAAGTGTTGTTTAATGTTTCCAGATTATTGCAACATGGAGTGACAGCAGCCATTTTACGACGATTTGCGAATTGGTCCTAGTGAGTTAGGAATCCTCTCAACTACTTTTTAGTTCTCCCAGACTTAGGTGCTACTTTGAGCACTACATGGTTTTCCGAATTACTCTTAGTCAAAAGAATTAGGATTCCTACACTTAACATTGACACGGCTATTATTTTTAGGTGTCTCTCCCAAATCGGCAAGTTAGAGCTACTTTTTGCTTAAAGATGTGGACCCAGATTTAAAAAGGTTTGCACACCACACCTACGTTACCCCATTTTCATACCAAGTCATGAAATACTCCAGACGACATTGCAACTCCAGCCATGTGTCACCCTTTGGTTAACTGCATGCGAGTATAACTCAATTTGTCACGCCTCACACTTGTAACTATCCTGCAAGTTTGGTGGAATGAGGTGCAGAAATGTGCAACCACACGTAAAATATTACATCAAGGAAATCCAGTGCAGTTACCGACAAACAAAACAAACATTTAGATCAACACTCAAGGAGAGAGTGCTCAGCTAACACACCCAGAGCCCACTGCTTGCTCCTCCGGAACAAACACATATTGACACCAATCATCTATCGCATCCAGCCCATGCCACTATATGAAGCAGTGCAAACTTCAGGTAAAACCAATTACTTGTCACAAAAGCACAACCATTTTAGTCTGGGAATATACTTCTCAACGTCAGTCCTCACAGTCACTCATCACCCTTGCAGTGACCAGTCTCAGCTACCGCTTCTGTTGTGTTGTGGAGGCATGCTGGTAACATTCCTAGCTCTCCCTGCCTCTCCATGTCAAGCCCACCTCCCCTTTATACCTTTCATTTTAAAACCCAGAGTCATTTTAATTGCCCAAAGTCAATACGCCTGTTACACCTGACATTCCACTCGTGATCACAGGGGAATCACAGTGAAGTCCCTCCTACTCCTTTCCTTTGCACATCCACAACCAGCAACTTCTCCTCTCTCTCTCTCTCTCTCCTAGCATTATGTCCTACATTAGTGCTGGGTCTACTTGTAGGTTGATGTGACAAGGAAGGCCACCAGCTGACATGTTGCTCCCGAGGATGTTGAGGACTCACTCTCACAAGGGACAATTTAAGAAAACCAATCAGCCTAAAACACATGTTTGGACTGCAGGATGAAACCTGCTAAGAACATGCAAACTCTACAACACAGAGCATAGGGGGGATTCAAACCCCCAAACCTGGAGCTGTGAGGCAATCGTGCTCAGCATGGACCCACCGTACCACCCAATATAAAGCCTGGGTGTGACTGGTCCTCAAGTTATGTAATTCTCCTCTTTTAATGAATGCTAAATGATAGATGTATTAGGTGACACTGCAACCCATTAAGTCATCTTTTACATTACATTTCTAAAAAAAGAAGCCAAATGTGCACTTAAGGTCCATTTTGATTTTATTTTGAAAGACAAAAGATACATTTATGTTAGAAAGAATAAATATGGATTCCAAATGATAAACAATATTCTCAATTTTCTGATGAATATGTAAATATTACAATATACAGTATTCTGGTAAAAATGTAATTACTGAAATGAATCCATTTACTTATCCTGGTCAGCATAATGGAGTATTGAAGTCAGAAATATAATGTAATAATCTGCATGGTTTTAAAATGAATATTTATTCAGGTACATAACACTATAAAGCTAACATGAATATGAAAGAAGAAATGAACCATTCATGAAAGTCTGCGTCCAGCATGTACCAGGTTTTAGATGCCTGCTCTTTGTCTACATGAAACATGCAGTGGAAAAGGACAACTCTGAGGAATTACCAGCTGCTTCAAATGCTGGATAAATAATTCATTTAAAAATTGCTTTCTGATTTAAAAAGAAAAAAAAAAAAGTTTTTATTCCCTGTGAATAGCCTGTTCCCAGAATAATGGATTAAAATAGATACTGAGAAAAATAAAAATGTGATGAAGAGGATAAGATGGATATTCCGTAAGATTACAGGATAAAACTCCAGAGGCAGCACAGGTTCAGTTCCTGTGTTGGTTACAGGTGTGAGTGTGTCTTAATTATTAGTCTTGATTTGGCATTTGCTGGAACAGCCTAAAAGATTTATACCTAAATAGGGTGCAAAAACTCAGCAAACGAACCTTTGGCAGGTTAAAATGATGGGTGCTTATTCCATCCATTAGTGACCACTTAACCAGTACAGAGTCACAGGAGTCACAAGACACACAGACACAATAGGAAATTCATATAAACCATTTCATGTAACAGCAAGACTTTGAAAACAGCGAATCTGAAGGAAATCCAGGCAAGTGAGGTAGAAGATGCAAACTCCACACCCAGAGTCAAGCATGATTTGAACCGTCAGCCATGGATGAATGAGGCAACAGCGCCACCCACTGAATCATCATGTCATTATTTACTACCATTTAGCTTTGAATATCCTTAAAACTTAAACCTGAGTCTCAAATAAATATTATAATTGGAAGTTTAATATAAATAATGTTAAGACATTTTTATTCCAAAATGCCTTTCAGCTCCTTGGAAAACATTGTTATGGACCCTGTATGGAATGTCATAGGACCGCCTTCTGTGCCAGCGGCTTCTAATGGCTGCACAGCAGCCACACAGCAGGCACTGCAATGAAGGATTGGAGGAGAGAGACGTCAATCACGTACAGCATCCAACAAGTATGCATCACAAACTCAACCTAACAATAAGACTCTAATACTTACACAAAGGAGAATCCAGAAGGGTATGAGGAGGATGATGATACCGCATGGGATGATAATGGCCAATGCCCATCCAGGGAAGCTGTGTGCCAGAGTTGTGCCACTAGCGAGAGGCGTGGTCAGCAGGAAAGTTGTTGTCGTTTTCATTGTAGAGGTGTCTGGGACTATGATGTCATGCAGGCCTGGAAGCGTGATATTACATACTGAATATTAGTCATTGGGCCTTCCGCTGGATTTCTGGGA
>JAACJT020003216.1:0-10312 GCA_009936485.2 Gymnarchus niloticus | reverse complement strand
CTCTGAAGTGATTTCCTCTGCGCTGATGTGCAGCTGGAAAACCACACGCAGAGGCAGTAGCACAGGATGCTCTCAATCATGACGGTCTTTCATTAAAGCTCCACAATAATAAAAGGTATGAGCATGCCATTGGTAAAGGATTTCCCAGATAAAGATATGACACAGATTGCAGAAAGATTAAACCATAGAAAAGGTCACTGTTGAGTAAGTTACACACCTTGGCACTCAAAGAAGTGGTATGCAGATGTTGTGACACTATACCAACACATCCATTTATATTGTTGTTCCTATCCTTTGTGTTCAAAGTGAATAACTTTTGAGTGAGTGATATAAGGACTGAAATAAGACTTGCCTAATGCACTAACTCATCTAACAGAGGGTTGACCAGAGGTCATCAATGTGATTCTTATCTATTATCCGCACAATACTCATGAACCCATGTTTAGAGTGTCCAGCAGGGGTAGTCTTGGACCATCAGAACTTTTCTTAGCATAAAGAAGTGTGGAAAATGTGAGGCTAGATTGGGATGATACTTGTTAACTCACAGATGACCTTTACAACTGGTGTTCCATGACACTCCCTGTTAGATTTATCACAGTCACAACACTACACGGCAAAATACTTTCCTTTCTGTTTTATTGAAGGTCATCCAGGTCATCATACACCACACAAGACATGTCAGATGATATCCCAAATGACTATGTGTCAAAGGAAAATTTGAGACCGTAAACAACTTACAGACTGACACGTATGAGGTTCTCAAAGTCGTTCTACTGACCAGATGTTCTATTTACAAAGATGGAAAATCAAATGTTAGAAAAGGTCACATGACAAAGATTGATCGGAAGAACTGAAACTGAGGTGTGAAGCAGAGCTGGTTGAGGGGTATATTGATAAAAATAGACAATGTCTTGAGAGGAAAACACATGGCTCAATTTGAGGATTATTTAACAATAGTGCTGATTCAAGAACACAAGGCAACAACTACAAACTTGTTGAGATACCATTGACCTTTTACACAGAGTGATGGGATTTGGAATAAGGTTCCTTAAACTGTGGTTGAGGCACAGTCCTTAGGGTAATTGAAGTCTGCAATAGATAAAATCAAACATAGAAATTACGTTTACAAAGACAGCAAAACAAGGACCTTGAAGATCGCCTGTAAAAGCAGCAATTGGAGAATCACTGGTACAGTGTTGGTGTTTTGAATTATTGGATACCCAGGAGGCAGTTTACCCATATTGTGGCACCTGGAAGTATATAATGAAATACACATTGCAGATAAAGTGGGCAAAAATACCTTCAGCCAGGGAGCAGCAGTGAGATTGAATGTTAAGACTCCTTCAATGTACAGTCCTTGTATGGCAAATAAAGGTAAATGTAAAACTACTGCATCACCCGATCTTTTCAAAAGCACTGCAAGACAAAAATGAATCTCTTGGTATATAAAAGAGACAGAAATTACACATTTTTAATTTTTTAAATTCAACTTTATGACTCTATAACTCCATCCTGAAAGAGATGGAGCTGTCAAGCAACACCGTATCGGGGCTGTAACAAATCAGGGGAAGGATTCTGGATGATGCCTCAACAGTCATGGAGGGGTAGGGGTGAATATCAGGCGTCCTGCTGAACCAATAAAAGACCGTTGCTCTGCCAGTAAGGAGAATGGCCTGGAAGCTTTGGTCTTTGAACTGGTCAATGGCATCATGTGCTGTTTAAACTTATTAAGTGTTTATAAGGAAAGAAGGATGGATGGCAGCTCTGCGGTCGTTTCACCTGGTCAATTTCTCCTCCTCTTTTATGCTGTCTTTCTGGGGGTTCATGCTCTCATGTGGCAGTGATTGGGGCTAAATGTTCTCTCTTCTGGACCTTTCAGCGCCACTAAATTTGTAATCTAAGTAGGTCTACAGTAGAGGAATTAAGTAGTCAACTCATCAACATTTTTGTCATTTAATGTATTACGTGATACCGATGTAGCTATTCACATGAAATGTACACCAGACATCGTTGTTAACTCAATTAAATAGACAGCTGAAGAAATTAGAACATTCCAATGCATAAAAAGCTATGGCCAATAAAGTGAATGACACAGGAAAAAGGTATTGAGCACAGTAACTGAAGCACTAAACTAGCTGATTCCACCAATTAATTCTCCTGTGCTAATTGGAACCAGCTGGTTAGTATTTCCAGTCTTTAAAAAAGGGCTACCCATCAGTGAAGGCAAGTAAACAAATCACTTGTTACCACGCTGTCATGCAGGAAGCATCTCACGATGGGTAGAGGCAATGAGCTCTCCTAAGACCATCGAGATAAGATTGTCAAACAGCATATATCAATGGCACTGGTCACTGAAGGATTTCTCAGCCGTTAAATGTTCCTGTAAACACCACCAAGGCCATTATCTGCAAGGGGAAGGAACATCATTCCACCCTCAACAGGCTGCACACAGGAACTCTGTACAAAATTTTGGGAAGATTGTCAGAAGAATAGCTCAAAAGCCAAGGCCCACCTGAAAAGAGCTCCAGAAAGACCTAGAAGCAGTAGGTACCGTCATCAGAGAGAAAACAACAGGCAATGCACTCCAGCACCACGATCTCCATGTGCGATTTCTCTGGTAGACACCATTACTGAAGAAAAGATGTGGTGAAGCATATTTGAAGTTTGCTACAGAACATCTGGAAATGCCTGTAGAGTACTAGGAGAATGTGGTATTGTCAGTCGAGACAAAAATCAAACTTTTTGGCAACATACTATGCGCCATGTTTGGAGAAGAAATGGCTCTGCATATGACCCTAAAAATACCATTCCTACTATGAAGTTCAGAGGTGGGAGCATCACAGTTTGGGGCCGTTCATCTTCTCATGGTATCAGCAGAATCTAAATTATTGAAGGCATGATGAATGGAGCTATGTACTGGGAAATTCTTGAGAAGAATCTTTTGTCATCCACCAGGGCAATGAGTATTAGACAGGGGTGGACCCTCAAGCAGGACAACAATCCGAAAGATACTGCAAAGGAAACTCTCATTTGGTTCCTGAGGAAGAAAATTAAGGTGTTGTAATGGCCCAGTCAATCATGAGACTAAACCCCAATAGAACATTTGAGGAAGGAACTGAAGATCAAGATTCACCAGCAGGCCCCCCGAATCTTCAAGATTTAATGACTGTCTGTGTAGAAGAACAGATTGGTGGTCTGCCCAGAGTGTACCCTGCCTCTCGCCCAAAGTCAGCTAGGATTGGCTCCAGCTTGCCCATTACCCTGACGGATAAGCTGTATAGATAATGGATGGATGGATGTGTAGAAGAATAGGCCAAAATCCCGCTTCAACACTGTGCTAGATTAGTTTTCCTGTACAGGATACATATTGACACTGTCATTGCAAACAACGACTTCTCCACAAAGTATTAAATAGATTTTAGTTAGTATGTTCAATACTTTTCTCCTGTGCTATTCCAATGGAATGTTACGATTTCTTTAACTGTGTATTTTTATTTAGGTAATATCAATGTCTGGTGTACATTTCATGTGAATAGATACAGTGGAGATATGTTTAATGACAAACATGTTGAATTCTTATTACTCTCACGGTATATATGTTTTTGACTCTGCGTGTATAATTTTGACCCTTTCTTGGTTTCAGAAAACCCACAATAAATTAAAACTTATGCACCAAGTTTGTTTATGAAATTAAGATGTATATTGTACAACCATTCTGCCACAGAAAAAAATATATGTAGAAGTCTTTGAAGGCATAATACTGTCATGACACATGTCCGTGATGTGTAAATAAACCATTGACCAAAACCATACTTCATTTTCAGAGTGAATATAATTTTTTTGTCTGAATAAATAATTTTACATTTGTGAGGGTGCATTTTTATTACAGGAGCTACACTGTATATATATATGTACTGTATATTCAGTATATTTCTGTACAATCATACAAAAATACTACAAAACATGAATAAGTTAAGCACAGAATAAATTTTCCTTGTCAAGACTGATTAACTCTCAGTAACAGTAATGATAAATATCCAAGCATAATGTACAATTAGGTTCATAATTTCACGATTGTCAAGCAGTGCAAACATCACACACACACAATACTAAGATCAAATACAAACATACAACCTCGGAGGTGTGAAATGACTGCACAAACCCGAACGATAATACTTTTACATGCTTGAAATATGATCTGTTAACCGTTTCCGGTTTCAGCTTGAGAAATGTTAACTGGTGACACAACCCTCTTCACTGGGATTGGGAGAAATCTCATCCAAAAACCATTTTTTCACCTTATATTCCAAAGCATACAGCCTTGCATTCCTCAGGATTTCCAACATAACATAGACAAATGGCTGCTGAGGTTCTCGCTTCTGATTAGAACAGAACACAAGCAACTCTGACAGAGTCATGTCCTCTTTCTCTGTGCTTTCTTGGAACATCCTCTTGACTGCCCTCTTCAGTCTGGTCAGCTTTTTTGCTGGGAGAATTTGCAGAGCCGTATAATCAATGACAGCTTGGTCACACACTCTACGGTCTGTGGGATGAAGAGTTTCGCTGTCAGCCATGCCATTTTCATACAAAACATTTTAACTGCTCAGTTTAGGCCTACTTAGGAGTTTTACCTTGAGCCATGTCGTTTGTGGAAATATTACAGGTAGTACAGAAAGTGTCCTGCTTGGAGCTTCCTGGAATAGCCCTCTCCCCAGTTTGGCACTGAGAGTGTTTCTGACACCTCTCCGTGCTGGAAGGCTTTGACGAGAAGTAGCCTTCAGAGCATGGTGCGCAACGCACATCCTCCTGTGCAGTCCCTTCCCGAATGAATGGAAATGTTAGTGACTGACATCTGATTTTCGTTATAGTGGCCGTTTCTTAGAGCCAAGAGGAAGCTAGTGATTCTAATAACACACATTTTTAAAAACTCAAACCTGAAAAAATCTCTATTTTTTAAGATGACCCGAATCCTCCCCATTAAAAACAACAACAACAACGACAAAAAAACAAAACAACACACAAATTTAGATAACCCGCTTACCATTTGCTACTACGCCCTCTCCTGGGGGACAAACGCGGTGCCTCTCACAAAACCCGTTATTCCAGTGAAATCCATCTTTACATTCACACACTCTGTTTTGCTTGGGGCTGCATTTCACCTTCTCATACTGCTCATCCGTACAAAAGACGCTGCAGTACAGGCATCGCTCCACGTAGTTCCAGTACGCCGTGTAATGCAGATCGGGACATTCCGCACATTGAGTACTTTTGCCTTTTGAGCAATGTCTTATCACGTATGTCCCTGGGGGACACCGCTCACACGTCACGGGCTCTCCTGTAACGTCATCTCGCCACTGGTATGTGTTTACGCTCAAAGGGTTGCAGATACACGTCACACACGCCGAAATAAGCAGGAACAGAACTGGCAACTGAAAGAGAGCAGAACACAAGAGAATTACATTCATGTTATAGATGAGTGAATTGACAATACATGGATTGCTGTGAAGCCCGTGTTTTACCTGGATAAGCAGTTTTTTGGGTTTTTTTTTTAATGCAATTAAAATAAAAATGTACAGGTAGTCCGCAAATAAAATAAACGAATGAATAACGAAGCCTATGATTTGACTAAGCTGAACTTGCATAAAACCCGACTTACCAGGACCATTTTGTGACTGCTGCTGATTGGTGCAGGTATACAGTGGCGCTCCGAGCCCGAGCTGCGCTTTATATCCCCGCCTATGAGTCATCTCTCCTCCCCCATTCCTAAGACAAAGTTACACACATTCTTTTTTCCCGAAAATGAACCAAGAAAAAAAACTTTCATTTCTGCAAAAGACCACCATCTAGTTCATTTTCCCCTTTCAACGAAACGCTTTTTCAAATATAACATTTGTAACAGGCTGACGATTAATTACTTCCATTATAAGAACCGTCCAGAGCAAATTAAGGCAGGGTTATCTCTCCTTCTCAGACGATATTATAGGCATCTTCGTATTTGGTCTACTGTACAACATAAAAAAGTGCCAAAAGATAGCTGAACATAAGGCTATGTTCCAAAATGATAAGTTCTCATTCACGACAAAATTACATTCCGCTTTTATTGAACACAGTTTTACAACTCATCATACACTGAAGTCTCATACTTTGAAGCAAAAACATATTAAACTTGTAATTTTTAATTAAAACAAATCACTTTATTTGGAGCCGTAAAACCCACGGCTCTAGGTAACCATGATGAGAAATACAGCAAAAGGCATCAATAGAGACATGATGGGCTGTCGGCTGTCTGTGGAGTTTGTTTTTCGTATTCTGTCTGCATCTGGCGGTCTTCCTTGCAGTTAAGTTAATATCTACATTTGTATCATTGTATGACTGTATGAGAGTGTCTGTGTCCAAGGTGTACCCCAGGTTCCTGTGCTGCCTGGGATAGGCTCCTGGCCCCTCTAGAAGATGGACAGATGGAACAGAAACGTCACACATGTTCTGATCCGCAACACCTTTATGGGTTTTGGCGTATTTTGTTTTTGAATTAAGTCCGATTGGAGGCTTTAAATCAATTCCACGGCATCCTTAACATTTGGACTGGATTTCCAATTTGAATCGGTTTTTCGTTACACCCCTGAGGAAAATAAATTAAATAACCTTAAAGTGCACAATAAATTACGAATAAAAGTTGGAAGATATGCGATCCGTTTATGCACACTACGTTAACTGGATTAATTGACGAAGTACAATATTACTTCGAGGCTACACAAATAGTAGCTTAGTGGTTAGCACTAATACTTCCAGCGTTGGGGGTTCGAATCCCAGTCCTGCACATAGAGGGTGGAATTTGAATTTTCTGTCTGCATCGTTCACGTTTCCTCTCAGAGTCAGGCTAATTTTCGTTTCTAGCATGTGCATACATGTGCACTGAACTGGCATCCTGTCCAGGGTGTATCCCCGCCTTTTGTCTACTGGTCCCTGGGAAAGGTTTGAGGATGGATGACATCCTGGAGGGCACTATTAAATACATTGACACATGCATATCTTATCAGCCAACATGATACACAAAAAGATATCAAAACATCCTTTATTCTTATATATAAAAAGGCAGATGATTTTCCACAAATTGTCCAGTAAAACACATGAACAGTAGCCTATAAAACATTTATAAGCTTCCATATTTGGAGGAAACGGAACCAGAGCCCTGTATAATAAAGGTTTGTCGGCACCTTGTCATATAAATCTGGAGTCCGTATTCTGACTGTGGGAAACAAAAAGGACAGTTTCAGAAGGCATACACCCAAGACTGCAGGGGCAGGTAGTGACAGACAGCCAGGAGGTAGCACATCTGAAGACGACCAGAGGTCTACTTTCGTTGACTGCACGTGAAGAAGGAGGATATTTTGCTCTGTGTTCGCACTGGAGCTGGATCGGGCCCTGCAGCAATAGAAACGTTACGTTCGAGACACGACAACTAATTAAAAATCTTCTTTTAATGGAACATTAAGCAGGGCTGGCTTTTGGCTTTACCTTGGAAGGTAATGGCAGAATTCCCCTCATCTTCGGGTATTCTGGTACCTGACAGGTCCTTAAACAGCTCCAGGAACTGCTGCTTGTGATGAGGCCGGACAAACACAGCAAACGCTGCAAAATTAAGGTTGATTTTTGAAGGCGGTGTGCAAGTTATGGCAGAGTGATTTCCTGTGTTGTTGGTTATCGTAGTGTGTAACGTGACATTAATACTTAGAGCTTACTTTTAAGGAGAGAAAAGTCTTCACTTCTCTCAGTCAGCAGACTCACTACAGTGGAGATCATGTTCTCATAGTTGTCAGTCTTTTTGTAGTCCTTCACTGCTGAAAACAACTGGTTGGATTTCTCGACTCCAATGGCCTTCTTCACATCAGACAGGAAGGTGGAATAAAAGCTGCTCTTCTGAGAAGACTGAGAAGGAGCTCGTACCGAACACCCAGCTTGACCTACGTGGTCATTTACTGGAAGAGGAAAACAGAGCCGACAGGAAAAGTGACAAACTATTACATACTGCACAGTCACAGGGATGTTCTGAGAGAGACGATTTTGAGAAATGTAGTGATCTTTCCTCAGGAAAAAGATAATGCTTTGCTTTTTGATATGTTCTCCAGTTCGGATCTCACTGTTGATACTGTGCCCACCTTTGCTCAGGCCCTCTGTGGTCAGATGACAGCCCCCTTTATTCAGCTGACTGGCAGCGTTCCACTGTGCACAAGCTGATCTGAGGTCAGTCGAGCAACTGGGATGAACGTCTAGCTGGGCAGTCTTGGCTTTAAATGTAAAAAGGACTGAAATGAGTCACTGTGTTCCTACCACTGGCACCATGATTCCAAAAAAAAAAAAAGTGCCAAAATCTAATGAAAAACAATCGCAACAGAGTCGGCTCCTCAGTCTTTAATCGGGGTCTACATCATCTGGCACACTGACTCAGCACCAAGCAGAGATACTGCTGAAAAAATGACTGAGACCTGACTGGTGTAGTAATTTGTCCCTCTCCTCCTTGGTCAAGGAGTGTTCAGGTTTGAACCCGCAGCCTGTCCCAGTCAGCTCCTGACACGCCTCGTCGAAGTTCTTTTTGTGGTGGGGCCGGATAAACTGGTAGAAATCTGAGTAAACACAGGGTATATGCCACAATAACGTCCATGTCATTTACGAGAGGGAGAGGTCATTTTCAAGCAGGTACAGTTGTGAAGTCAATCAGACCAAAGGGGCAATTGGAATCGGCGGCGTGATCCATACCCCTGAGCAAGACATGCGTGTTGGAGTCCTTTGCAAAGACATCTGTGATCTCAGTGAGTAATACTTGAAAATCATCAGTCTTCTTGTACTTCTGAAGGGCTTCCATAACTCGCTGGAAGTTCACCTGACTCAGAGTCTGCTTCACAGTTCTTAAGAAGATCCTGGCCTTCTCTGCCTTGGTTTCATCCAGCACATTTTCACCAAGGGCTTTTTCCTTACAAATGAAAATACAGACAGATCACTCTATAACCAAAGGACCACAACCTCCACATTATATATGACACACCAAAGGCCCAAGGATTAGATGAAAGGGCACTTTGTCCTTTTGCACATTCAGAACATTAGATTTATGTAATCGTCTCTCCGCTCGCCCCTCCGAAGACCACAGCAAATGATGTAACCAGTACTTACAAAATGTTAGAAAGGGAAAAAGTGTACATTTTTATTTAATACTGCATCATTAAAAGCGTCATCATAAAATTATTCTTGAAATCTACCACATTCATGCCTAAAAATGATATAATCTATTAAATCTAAAAACTACCACCACTTTATCCAAAGTGTCCACAGACCAAACATCCATCCAAAGACATCATGACCGTGAATGACCGGTATTTTATATAAATAATCCACGGCATACATGATAATCTGATTGTCACTTTTGTAAATTAACAGATATGCAGTCTTCAGCAGTTTAACACTATTTACAGTTTAACTGACAGAGAACAAATTATATAAATAAAAAAAGTGATGCTAATTCGAAAGTGTATCTCACTACCCTGCATGTGACTGACACTCCACCTGTATACCCCCTCCATCCTTGTTTTTGAGGTGTCTGACCTGAGTCAAGATCACACATAAGAATCTTAGTCATGAAGACCGAGTTGATAGCCTGACAGCGATCACATCGCGGGGAAGATCTCCGCAGTCTGCCCTTGAGAACAGTTCTCAACCATAAGTCAAAGTGCTCCAGTACAATATGACAATATGAGTGGGTAATACTGTGGTCCTCGGCAGGGAAGGCAGCCGTAACATGCCGTAAATACACTACATCTCAGTTCAGTAAAGTATTGCGTGTAAATGCACTGAAGAAGCTTAAATACACAAAGGAACAAATCAGTAAAGAAACAGCTGAAATTGAAAAAAATTTCTTTTTTCAGTCCACGATGAGTGTTCCTCAAATAATCCTATGATTCAATGTGGATAGAATGCTTAGCTTTGTTTAACATGGGAGTGTTTGGGAAAGGACTGACATTAAATGCCTTACAGTTTGCTGTCCATCAGAAAAGGACATGGAGTGCAGCAATTGGAAGTTTAAAGGGTTAACTGCCATCTACTGGAAATAAGGTGTGACAGTTCAATTAAGGAAGCTTCACTGAACTGGAAAATGCCTGAAGAGTCTGGTAAACGTCACAACTTACAGACCAAACAGCATGTGATTTTAGTTTGAGAGACAGGAAACGGGGGGGAAAAAAAAAAAAAAAAAAAAAAAAAAAAAAAAAAAGAAAACAAAAAAACAGAAAGAAAAAACTGGGGTATAGAATACTGGGAAGAAGAA